>VMDO01002775.1:0-159040 GCA_007922755.1 Pedetes capensis | reverse complement strand
TTTTTTTTTTTTTTTTTTTTTTTTTTTTTACCTGTGGATGTTCATTGTTCCAGTACCACTTGTTGAAAAGGTTACCTTTGGTCCATTGTATTGCCTCTGCTCCTTAATCAAAGGCTAGTTGAATATATTTCTGTCGGTCTCCTGGGCTTTCTATTCTGTTCCTTTTATCTGTTCTTTCGTCAATGGCACACTGTGTTGCATATTCTCACTTTATAGCTGGAACTTTGTTTTTCTTCAATATTGTGCTGGCTATTCTGATCTCTTGCCTCTATAAACTTTATAATCAATTGGTCAATATCCACAAAATAACTTACTGGGATTTCAACTGAAATTGAAGTATGGAGGCAATTCTCTATGTAACTATGGATGACTAGGGCTAGGGGTTAGCTCAGTTGAAAGAGTGCTGCTCTGCAGTCTCTGAGGTCCTGTGTTGGAGTCCCAGAATTGCAAAGATGGGAGAAGGATGTGGTAATCTACTCTTGAGGCAGTCCCAAAACAATCAGCCATTGAAAACCCTATGAGGGTCATTATGAGTCAGACATAAATGGCACCCAACAACAACAAACATAGATGACTAGTATGCTTAGGGGAAAGAGGCAACTTTCCTAGGAGAAGACATATCTTATTAAAACTGATTTGAGAAAGAATAGAAAACCTGAATAGTCCAATAAATTGAACCAGTAGTTAAAAATCTACCCACAAAAAAGAACAAAACAAAATAAAATACTTGATCCATTTGACTTTACAGCTGAGTCACTCAAAACTGTCATGAAACAGAGCATCTCTGTGTGATACAAATTATTGCATAGAACAGAAAAAAATGGAAAACTTCCAATTTCAGTTTGTTGTTGTTGTTGTTAGGTGCCGTCGAGTCGGTATCCGACACATAGGGACCCTCATAGGGTTTTCAATGGCTGACTGTTTTGGGATTGCCTTGAGAGTGGATTGCCAGGTCCTTCTCCCATTTTTGCGGTGTTGGGAATTGAACTCGGGACCTCAGAGACTGCAGCGCAGCACTCTACCAACTGAGCTAAATCCTAGCCCCAATTTCAGTTTAGAAAGTCGATATAATAGTTATATGATATGAGAAAGCAGAGCCCAATTAAACTATACCATGCCCTGGCTTCTTTAAGACTTGGGAGTTTATATTCCTCACTCCCCTGATCAAAGAAGGAGACTACACTCCCTTATCTAGGTAATGCTAGGAGCTCCTCTCTCTGAACACAGAATGCTGCAGTAAATCCCCTCATGGACACAACCCCTGGTGTCTAAAAGTTGTTTCTTTAAAGATTTTGTAGTAAAGGACTTCCTGCTTTCTGCTTGGGCTGCTCTGTAACACCTGTGGACTGTTTAAAGTATCCAAAGAGAAGCACACAGATCCCTTTGTCTACTAGTCAGTAAGCCCTATTTAAGGCACAGGAGAGAATAACTCAGAGAACCAAGCTACTTTGGGACCGAGAGACGCTGCTGTTGCTCTGCTGGCATTAAAGCCCCTTCCTCTAATTAGTGCTGGTGTTTGGGTGATTCTTTCCCTCTGATGGTCCTTGCTTCCTGCTGCAGTTGTACCAAAACTAGACAAGGATACTATAAGGAGAAAATCTGTAGGCAAATCACAGATATAAAAATCCTAAGTGAAACACCAGTAAGCAGAATTCAGAACTGCACATAAAAACAATTATCATTATTCAGTAGTGTTTACCCCAGGAATAAACAGTGGTGTAATAACTGAAAACCTGTGAATAAGTTACTCCTCACAGATTGCTGTGAAATATTGTCATCTCAAATAGACATATTTTGAGAAACATAATCAAAGTTGACACCCAACAATTGACTTTTAAAATGTCTCAGCAAACTAAAATTTTCCCAATATGTCAAAGGGTGTCTACCCCCCAAAAATCTATCATAAATAGTATATTTTATTTGAAATAGTGAGAACCTTCCCTCTATCTCTAGGAACACAACTAGAGGAGAGTGGATCCCAGACACCGGATCTGTCAGTGCTTTGATCACAAGGCTGGGTAGGAGGGTTCAATGGATTTGGATTTCCAGTTGCCAAACTATGTGAGGATTAGATAGAAATCTCAGTGTTTTTGTCAAAGCTAGTCTGATCACTAAAATAGAAATGATACCAGAATAATGGCATCTTTCAATTCTGGAATCAGAATAAAAGAATGATAGACTCTTAGAGTCATAAAATGTTCATTTGGAGTCCTAGAAGCTCAGAGTAATAGAATGCCCATCCTCAAATCATAGAATAAATGAATGTTAAGAGTCCTAGAATTCTAAGTCCTAGAATCTAAGGAATCAACACTCTTGTATTAATATTCATATATATATATACATATGTATACATGTATATATATACATACATATATATACATACACACACACACACACACACACACACACACACACACACACACACACACATATATATATATATATATTGCATGTTTGTGTCCCTCCAAAATTCATATATTAAATCTTTAATCCAGAAGGTGATAGGTGGTATTGGGAGATGGAGATTGGGGTAGGTATAGATGAGGTCGTGAGAGTGGAGCTCCCATGATGGGACTGATGTCTTTACAAGAAGAGAAAGACCAGAGCTCACGCTCTGCACCATGTGAGGAACAATGAGAAGATGGCAGCATCTGCAAAGCAGGAAGTGGGTCCTCAGCAGACACCGGATCTGTCAGTGCTTTGATCTTGGATTCCCAGGCTCTGAAACTGTGGGAAATAAATGTTTGTTGTTTAAGTCACCAGTCTGTGGTATTCTGTTATGGTAGCCCAAACAGACTAAGACACAGACTTCTTTTATTAAGTCAAAAGAAGAAGTCTTGCAATTTCCATCTTTCTTTAAGACTACTAGATGACAACATTTTAAAGACATATTTTAATACAACTATCATATTCCCAGATCTCTAGCTAAATATTCTCCATTCTGTCATTTTATTATAATATCCCTGTGTTATACTAAAGCCAGATACCTTAAAATTCTGTAGCTCTCCTGTTACTCATCAAAATTTGATCCATTAGTTTTAATAACTATTAGTGGTTCTTACCTGACACAATTATTACCACCATACTTGCCAAATAATGGTTTTCTAATTCTATCGTTGCTTGTACATTTACTAGTTGGCATCTTTGTTTATATCAGTATGGAGTCATAAAATCTTATTTTTTCAACTGGTTTCATTGATTTTTCTCACTTTTTATTTTGATGCTCATATTGTTCCATGTTTTCCTGGTGGGAGTCCCTTGGGGATGGCTCCATAGGTCCCCTAAATAAAATGACACAGGTATAGTTTAAGTTCCTTACTGAGCCCACCCCTGCCTTCCTTTCTCCAATGTTGCCACCATGTGGAAGAGGGTATAGATGCATATTTTTTGTGTTTTTCTTTATAAATATACATGAACTTCTAGTAAATGTGCATTCTCTGTGTATTGAGTGTTATTTCTGAAAAGTATTTTGCTTTAAGGAGCCCTTACAATGTACCCCTTGCTATTCAACAACAGGAATTTGAGATTTATCCATAGTGACACATCCAGATCCAGTTAAGTCATTTTAACTGCTTTCTAGCAATCTGTTACTAGATGGATTAACACAGTGTCTGCAACAGCGGGCTTAAACATAAATAAGATCATGTGCCTGGCACGGAGTTGAGGAGTGTTTCGTTCTGCTGTACAGAGGGTCACTATGAGTCAGATTCAACTTGATGGTGCCTAACAACAACAACAAAGCAGTCTGTTGTATGATAAACACACACACACACACACACACACACACACACACACACACACACACACACCAGTCATTACCTAATGATGAGAATACATTATGAGAAATGTATCAGGTGATTTTTTGCTATGCAAACATCATAGGGTATATTTACATAAAGCTAGATGGCATAGTATATAACACAGACTATATGATATTTCCACCATCATGTATGTGGTCCATCATTGACAAAAATTATGTGGCACATGACTACACATTTATACATATACATGTATGTATGTATCTATATGTAAACTTGGTTTAAAGTTGAAAAAGGTGTGCATCAGGAGTGTATACTTTCACCATATCTCTTCAATTTATATGCTGAGCAAATAATCCAAGAAGCTGGACTTTATGAAGAAGAATGAGACATCAGGATTGGAGGAAGATTCAATAACAACCTGTGTTATACAGATGACACAACTCTGCTTGCTGAAAGTGAAGAGGCTTTAAAACACTCACTGATGAAGATCAAAGAACATAGCCTTCAGTATGGATTGCAACTAAACATCAACAAAACAAAAATCCTTACAGCTGGGTCAGTATGCAACTTCACAATAAATGGAGTAAAGATTGAGATAGTCCATGATTTTGCTTTACTTTGTTCTACAATCAACACCCGTGGAAGCAGCAGTCAAGAAATCAAAAGATTCATTGCTTTGGGAAAAGCTGTGGTAAAAGATCTCTTTAGAGTATTGAAAAGTAAAGATGTCACACTGAAGACAAAAGTGCACCTGACTCATGCCATGGTATTTTCAGTTGCATCATATGGTTGTGAAAGCTGGACATTGAACAAGGGAGACAGGAGAAGAATTGATGTTTTTGAATTATGGTGCTGGAGATGAACATTGAATGTACCAAGGAATGCCAAAAGAATCACCAGATCTGTCCTAGAAGTGCAACCAGAGTGCTCCTTGGACGCAAGAATGGCTAAACTGCGTCTAGCCATATTTTGGACATGTAGTCAGGAGGGACCAATCTCTAGAGAAAGACAGCATGTTTGGGAGAGGGGCAGGTCAACAAAAAAAAAAGGAAAACCCTTCATCAGATGGATTGACACAGTGTCTGCAACAATGGGCTTAAACATAAATAAGATTGTGTGCCTGGCACAGAATCAGGAAGTGTTTCATTCTGCTGTATATAGGGTTGCTATGAGTCAGACCCACCTCAACAACACCTAACAACAACAACATGTATGTATAAAGTATGTCTACACTGAAGAAATGTATATATATAGTTATACTGTACAAAAATTGTGTGTATGCATATATATTGTTGTTGTTGTTAGGTGCCGTCGAGTCAGTGTCCAATTCATAGCCACCTTATGTACAACAGGCGAAACAGTATTGTCAGTGCTTCTCTGCTGTTCATTGGGTTTTTAATGGCAAATTGTTTTTTGGGAGGGAGTGGGTTGCCAGGTCCTTCTCTCAAGCCTACAGCACCTTGTGTTCCTAGGCAGTCTCCCATCCAAGTACTAACCAGGCCACACCCAGCTTAGCTTCCAAGATCTAATAGGATCAGAGGCCACAGTGGTACAGCTGCAGCTCTCTCTCTCTCTCTCTCTCTCTTTCTCTCTCTCTCTTAGATTATATAGATGATATATATGTATATATATACATATATATGTATATGTATATATATACATATATATGTATATGTATATATATACATATATATGTATATGTATATATATATATACACAGCTATATATAACCCTATATACAGCTATATACAGCATACATATATATGTATATATATACATATATATGTATATATGTATATATATATACATATATATGTAAACATATATATATGTATGTATATATATGTATATATACATGTATATATATATACATATATATCATCTATATAATCTAAGAGAGAGAGAGAGAGAGAGAGAAAGAGAGAGGGGGGGCAAACTTAAGCTTTTCTACTTTTTAGCTATTGCAAATAGTACACATATATTTTCCTGTTTATATCTCCATTGCCCTTGTGAGAGCAAATCTCTAACATTGCTAATCCAGAAGTAAAATTTCTAGGTCACAGGGCACAGGACTCTTTGAATATATGGGGAACAAAGCCTCTTCTCCACAGTGCTTGTACCCAAGATGCACTCCCATTTGTGGTAAGGGTTTCTATTTTTCAATACCCACACCAATAGCTGTTATTACCAGACTTTGTAACTTTTGCCAATCAGATAGATGTGAAATTTTAGACTATGGGGGTTTAAACTTGAATCTTAGTGAAGTTAAACATCTTCTCACATGCCTGATTTTGCCTGTTCATATATTTGGCTCATTTTTCTATTAGGTTGCTTAACTTTGAAATATGATTTTATGGCAATTCTTTATATATCCTGTGCATTAATCACCCATGGCTTTTATGTACTGTAAATATTTCCAAGCCTGTGGTTATCTCTTAACTCTGTAGTATCCTTTGATATGTTCTTGTTATTGGGTGCCATCGAGTTGTATCCGACTTATAGCAACCCTCATAGGGTTTTCAATGGCTGATTGTTTTGGGATTGCCTCAGGAGTGGATTGCCAAGTCCTTCTCCCATTTTTGCGGGGCTGGGAATTGAACCTGGCACCTCAGAGGTGGCAGAGCAGTGCTCTACCAACTGAGCTAAATCTCAGCCCCTCTTTTGATATAGAGAAACTTTAAAATCAAACTTATCAATCCATTCTTTGTGGATTGTACTTTTTTGCACCTAAGAAATTTTCAGTACTCTGATGTCATAAAGATGTTCTCTTATAAGTTTTTTTGTCTTCAGATTTTTAATCTTTCTTTTGCTCGTGCCATGAGGTAGTACAGCAGACTTCCTTCTTCCTTACTTTGAGTATGCAAGTTATTTCAGTTTGAGTTAGCAATATACTTACTTTTCTGGAATTCCTGGCACCCAGGGGTGGTCCTGTGGCATGCTTCCCCCAATGAAGGATAGAAGAAGACTGCTGGGGATTTCTGGGAAAATATTGGCTTTCTTGATATATCAAATATGTTATATTTCCTTCTACTTTCCTTCCTCTGTCTACTTCTATCCTGAAAACGAGACATGGACTAGAGATGAATCCCTCTTTTGGCTTAACGAGGTGACAAACTCGAGATAACTGAAACCTAAGGATTGTGGAAGGACAGAAGGAACCTGGAGCACTAATGACACTGTGGAGATGCTGCACCAGGCTTCTGGAGTTTTGCTTATTTGTTTTTAATCTTAATACTTTATTCTTTTGCTCATTTTTGGAATTCTTTATGAAAGAAGATAAATCTGTTGTTAGTTAGGTCACTTTTGATTCCTGTAGCTGAATACAAATATTGAGACAGATATGGGTCTAACATTTCCCATGGTTTTTTTTTTGTTGTTGTTGCTGTTGTTGTTAGGTGACTCATAGTGACCCTATGTACAACAGAACAAAACACTATCTGACACTGTGGCATGCACATGATCTTTTTTATGTTTAAGCCCATTATTGCAGCCACTGTACCAATCCATCTAGTTGAGGGTCTTTTTGTTGTTTGTTGTTGTTGTTGTTGTTGTTGTTAGGTGCCGTCGAGTCAGTATCCGACTCATAGCGACCCTCATAGGGTTTTCAATGGCTGAGTGCTTTGGGATTTCCTTGGGAGTGGATTGCCAGGTCCTTCTCCCATTTTTGTGGTGCTGGTAATTGAACTTGAGGCCTCAGAGACTGCAGTGCAGGGCTCTACCCACTGAGCTAAATCCCAGCTCCTTATTGTTGTTGTTGTTCGTTAATCCACCACTCTCCCAAACATGATGTCCTTCTCCAGGGATTTGTCCCTCCTGACAACATGTCTAAAATATGTAAGACACAGTCTAACCATCCTCACTTCCAAGGAACACTCTTGTTGCACTTTTTCTAAAATGGATATATTGGCTCTTTTGATAACCCATGGTATATTCAATATTCATCTCCAGCACCATAATTCAAATGCATCAATTCTTCTGTCTCCTTTATTCAATGTCCAGCTTTCACAACCATATGATGTGACTGAAAATATCATGGCATGAGTCAGATGAAATTTTGTTTCAATGTCTTTACTTTTCAACACTTTGAACAGGTCTTTTGCAACAGCTTTTCCCAATGCAATGAGTCTTTTGGTTTCTTGACTGCTCTTTCCATGGGTGTTGATTGTAAAACCAAGTAAACCAAAATCTTGGACAACCTCAATCCTTTCTCCATTTGTCATGAAATTGCTTACTGACCTAGTTGTAAGTATTTTTGTTTTCTTGATGTTGAACTACAATTCATACCGAAGGCTGTGTTCTTTCATCTTCATCAGTAAATATTTCAAATCCTCTTCACTTTCAGCAAGCAAAGTTCTGTCATCTGAATAATGCAGGTTGTTAATGAATCTTTCTACTATCTTGATGTCACATTCTTCTTCATAAAGTCTAGCATCTCAGATTATTTGCTCAGCATAGAGATTGAAGAAGTATGATGGAAGGACACAGCCCTGACACATACCTTTCCTGACTTTAAGCCAGGCAATGTTTCCTTGTTCTGTTCAAATGACTGCCTCCTGGTCCATGTACAGATTCCTCATGAGCACAATTAAGTGCTCTGGCATTCATTCCCGTTCTTTGCAATGTTTTCCATAATTTGTCATGATCCACACAGTCAAATGCTTTTGCATAGTCAATAAAACATAGATAGACATCTTTCTGGTATTATCTGCTTTAACTAATATTCATTTGACATCAGCAATGATGTCCTTGGTTCCACACCATCTTTTGAATCTGGCTTGATTTTCTGGCAGTTCCCTGTCAATACACTGCTGCAGTCACTTTTGAATGATCCTCAGCAAAATCTTACTTGCATGTCATATTAATGATATTGTTCAATAATTTCTGCATTTGGGAAGAGGTACAATTGTTTCTTCAAGCATGGTTATTTGAATAGTCTGTTCTTTCCTCCCTGATTAATAATGCTTCCTCTAGCACATAACAATGTTTTTGTATGTATGTGGATCTGTTTCTAAACTCTATATTCTGTTTTATTGATCTATTTATTTATTCCTATGCCTAAATGATACAAATTATTGTAGGTATTAGTATTTGATAGAGTAAATCTCTCCTCTTTCTCTCCCCTCCCCTTCATCCTCACCTTTTCTTCTACATTGCACCTCACTTTCTTTTCACAAGATTTTTGGGTACCTATTAGGTGCCAGGCACTAGTCCATTCTCTGCAATATAAAATTGAACAAAAGATACAAACTTCTGTGCTCTTATGTTAATATTTCACTAAAAGTCTTGCCCTTAATTCTTCAATATTAATTTTAGAGTCATCAGATTCTTTGAAAACTCATGGAAAGAAATTTCATGAAATATTTTACAGAATTGCATTGAATTGATTGAATATTTAAGAATTTTTATATTCTAGTGTGCCTGCCCCCATACCACTGTGGTGTCTGAACCCCCCCAGATCTTGTAAGCTAAGCAAGGTCAGGCCTGGTTAGTACTTGGATGGGAGACTGCCTGGGAACACCAGGTACTGTAGGATTGGGAGAAGGACCCAGCAACCCACTCCCTAAAAAAAAAGGAAAGAAAAGATAAAGAGAAGAAAAAACACAACCAGCCATTAAGAACTGTAGGAATAATAGTAGAGAAGCAGTAATAATACTGCTTTGCCTATTGTGTACAGGGTCACTATGAGGCAGACACCGACTCAATGGCACCTAAAAACAACAACATATTCTAGCATGGCATAGTGGCACAAGCCTGGAATTCCAGCACTAGGGAGGCTGAGGCAGGGGGAACATGAGTTCAAGGCCAGCCTTGGCTCTATAGTAAAACTCTGTGTTAAAAAACAAAATCCCCATAACCTAATTTTTAAGACTTTTATAGCCATCCCACCCTGGCAGATCTCATCAGATCTCAGAAGCTAAGCAGGATATGGCCTGGTTAGTCCTTGGATGGGAGACCACCTGGGAATACCAGCTGCTGTAGGCTTGGGAGAAGGACCTGACAGCCCAGTCCCCAAACAATTAGCTATTAAAAATCCATAGAAGAGAAGCACAGATACAGTGCCAGGCATGGCACAGTGTCGGGTAGTGTTTTGTTCTGTACATAGGGTGGCTATGAGTCAGACCCAACTTGATGGCATCAAAACAACAACTTGTAAAAGTGCTATTTGTTTCTTCTATGTTCAGGTTTTGCTGTAATTAGAAATGGGATGTCTTTCTAACTTTTGTTTCTAAATAATTATCAACTTGTGAATTGTAAAAGTAGAACAGGGAGGTCTCTGGTACCCTTTTTTTTTTTTTTTGCGGTACTGGGGGTTGAACCCAGGGCCTCGCACCTGCGTGCTTTGCAAGTGCTGGACCACTGAGCTGCACCGCCCCCAGCCCATTTTTTACTTTTTGAGACAGGGTCTTGCTAAATTACGCAGACTGTGTCTGGTCTTCAACTTGTGATCCTCCTGCCTCTGCCTCCCAAGCTGCTGGGATTACAGGCGCGCACCACCATGCCCAGCTTGGTACCCATTATTCAGCCTTTCCCAGAGGTAACATCTTAATTATAGCACATTATCAAAAGAAGAAAATTGACATTCACTCCACACAACTAACTACACTACAGACCATACCTGAATGTTACCAATCTTTTCATGCATTTTCTGGTATGTCTTCATGTATAGTACTATGACATTTTGTCCACACATAGATTCCTATAACAGCACCACAACCAAGATATAGAATTGGTCCATTACCACCAAGGAACCCCCTTATGCTTCCTTCCCACAGTCACACCTACCCCCTTGATGATCCTCCTTTCCCTGGCAACCACTGATCTTTTCTCTAAAATTTTGATAATTGAGAATATTCTATTGAGGCATTGTAGACATGTAGCCTTTGAGACTGGCTTTTCATTCATTATAACACCTGAAGATCCATCCAAGTTGTTGCATGTATCAATAGTTTATTTCTTTTTTGTTGCAGAGGAGCATTTCATTATCTGGATATGCTATATTTTTTTAATCATTCACCTATGAAAGGACATTTGGGTTGTTTCTAGTTTGGGAGATGTTAGGGCCTTATACTTCTATGAATATTCATGTACAAGTTTTTCTGAGAACACATTTTCATTTC
This sequence comes from Pedetes capensis, assembly GCA_007922755.1. Taxonomy (NCBI): domain Eukaryota; kingdom Metazoa; phylum Chordata; class Mammalia; order Rodentia; family Pedetidae; genus Pedetes; species Pedetes capensis. Next base: position 148,161 of record VMDO01002775.1, on the reverse strand, counting down.
TCTAGGACAAATGCCAGAAGTACAATTGTTGGTTGTATAGTAAGTATATTGCACTTTTTAAGAAACTGCCAAACTGATTTCTAGTCAGAGTGGCTATATTATTTCCCGTTCCCACTACCATTGGATGAGTGGTCCGGTTTCTCCACATCCTTACCAGTATTAGGGAGTTCTGGTGATTTTTATTTTACCTTTTCTAGTAGGTGTGCAGTGATATCGTATTGTATTAGCCAGTTTTCTGTCATGGGACAAAATGCCTGGGATAATCAACTTATAAGGAAGAAAGCTTTATCCTGGCTCACAGTTCTAGAGATTTCTGTCTGTGGTCATTTGGCCTCCTCGCTTTCAGGGCTGTAGCGAGGCAGCACAACATGGCAGGGAGCCTGTAGCAGAAGAAGCAGGTGCACCTCAGGGCAGCTGGGAGGCAAAGAAAGAGGGTAAGGAAAGGCTAGGTCCTAATATTCCCTTCATGGCCACAACCCGAATGGCCTACTCTCCTTCCACTAGGCCTTGCCTCCTAAAGTTTCTACAACCTCCCAATAGTGCCACAACTGGGGAACAAATCTTCAACACATAGGCTTTTGGGGGACACTGAAGATCCAAACTGTAAGCTGGGTATTGTGGTACATCCCTATAATCCCAGCACTCCAGAGGCTGAGGCAGGAGGATTGACACTAGCGTGAGGCCAGCCTGGTCTATATAGCAAGTTCCAGGCCAGCCTGGGCTTCACAGTGAGACCCTGTCTCAAAAAACAAAAAGCCCAAATCCAAACTATAGTACTTGTCATGGTTTTAATTTACATTTCCCTAATAGCTGGTGATGTTGAACACATTTTCAGTGTCCCCCCCCCCCTTTTTTTTTTCTTTTGGAAGAGGGGTTGATTTGAGACAGAGTCTCACCATGTAGCTCGGACTGGCCTCAAGCTCATGATCCTCCTGCCTCAGCCTCCCAAGTGCTGAGATTATAGACATGCACCACCATGCCCAGCTTATAGGTTGAATGTAAGTGCTTCTTTTAAATGACATATTTTAAGGATTGCATTCATCATTTTTAACTGTTATTATAGACAAGATAGTTGCTGAATTTTTGCCTATACTGATGGCTTTTCAGAAACCACAATAAATCTTCTACTTTTAATAGATAATAGATTATCTTCAATTGATTGTTCACATAAATGATAATTTTTTTCCTCCTTTCTAATTTTTACACCTCTCCTTTGTTTCTCTTAGCCTATTGCTCTGACTATGTCTCTGGAATTATTGTTCCTGACTTTAATGAGAATGATTCCAGTAACTCACCATTAAGCATGATATTTACCTCTGCCATAAAATATTTAGAAACTATCCATCAACATTTATTTGACTAAGAAAGTGTTGTAAAAACTCAAGAACAGATGGTGAATTTATAAAATGCTTTTTCAGTCTCTTCAGAATTATCATACCTTTTGCACTTTGATTTCCTAACATATTTAATTACAATATCAATTATTCATATTAGGCCATTCTTGTCTTTTGGTAGAATACCAATCTGGGTTCTTTTAACATGCTTCAGAGTTCCATTTACTAAGATGTTAAGGGTGGTATTGTATTAATATTCATGAATAAGCCTGATCTATCCTTTTCTTTTTCCTGTGTCTTTTTGTCAGGGCAGCCTACACTGTGATGATGACTTTACAAAAAGCATTTGGATGCTTTCCTTTCCAGTGTTCTGCAGCAGTGCAAGTGGAATTGGACTTAGCCCTTTTCTGGGGACTTGACATAACTCTCCTGTGAGTCATTTGCACCTGGGCCTCCACGTCTACCTGCTAGAGGGACCCTGTCATTGCCCTATTTAAGACTCTTCAGCGGCTTCCTACTGACTCTAAAATGAAATCTAGACTCCTCACCATGACTTCCATGACCCTGCATGACCCTGTGAGCCACCCCTTCTTGCACAGTCTCCAGCGGCTCACTGCCCTCCAGTGGCTCTGCTGCCTTTCTGTTCCTGAAGCTTGCCAGGCTCTTTCCTGACCTTGGCCTTGGCACTTGCTGATTCCTCTGCTTGGAATGTTCTTCTCTGAGCTCTTGACTGTCTCATTGCCATCCTCCAAGTCTTTTTTAATATCACCTCTTCAGACAAGTCTTCCCCATACATCTTACCTAGGGTGAGGTCCCTCAGTCCTCTTTCATCACTCTGTTTCCTTAGATGTGTTGCTCATTCTGTTCTAGAATTATCTTGTTCATTTTTTTACTTGTTTATTGTTTGATACCCCTACCTTCCACCCTAGTGTTGCCTGCAAAACTCTTTAAGTTCTCCTGAAATTGCCTATATTAATTACTTACTCCATTTCTACTTCTTAGAATTGTATTTGACACAAAGCAGATAGGGAAAAAAAAAAAGTCATTGGAAGGAATTGCAGTGTCATTGCCAGAAAGGTGATAAGGAAGCAGCCAAGACAGAGTTCAGGCCTGTACAGGTTTCATTTTAAATAACAGCAAAGGAGCAAAGTGGTAAGTTCTGATAGACATTTGGGGATATACAGATGGAGAAATGGAGAGCATTAGGAATGTGGATATGAGAGTTACCCTTAACTATCAATTAATGCACTTATTTACCCACCTACTCTTCTATCACTCCATCTGTCTTTTCATCCATCTACATATACAATCACGCATTCATTCACTGATTCATCCCTTTTAAGTAAACTTTTAAGTAAATCATGAGCCAAGACCTGAATGCTGGTGATGCACCAGCCAAAAGACAGTCTCTGCTGTAAACAGTGTAAATCTGGAGGGAATGGGAGACAAATGAGCATAAATTTATACCAGACTAAGGTAAATTCTGCTACAAGGGAGCCACAAGTGTATTATACAGCTCATAGTGCACAATGTGGGAGTGAAAACAGAAGATTTAATCCTGAGAGCATGCCAGGAATTAAGGAGCACTGGAGAGGAGGAGCTAAGAAGAACTGATGAGCAAAGGAAGAAAGGGGTCAAGGCAATAAGATGAAAAACAGGAGAGAAATTGTATCACAGTGGACAAAAACCTGGGCTTTAGAGTCAGGGATACCCACCTCTGTTTCTCATCATGTGGGTAACTTCAGAAAAATGGCTTATCCATCCTCTCTGGGCCTCAGTTTTCTTCTCCAAAAAATAGAGGTTCCAGTCTCATAGCAATATTATGGGGTGAATCCTCCCTGATCCACAGCAGGTGCTCACAGGCAGTGGTTGGATGGCAGTGATGCTGCTGCTGCTGCTGCTGCTGGTGATGGTGTTGGTGGTAACGGTGGTGGTAAGACTGCAGCAGTTGAAGTCGATCGTGTTGTTGGTGGTGATGGTGGCAATCAGTTATACTGCTGCTGTTGATGGTAGTGGTGTTGGTAATGGTGGTGATGGTGGCAATGGTGGTAGTAATGGTGGTGGTGATGGTGGTGATGATTGTAGTAGTGGAGGTGCTGACAGTGGTCATAGTGGTGGTGGTGATGGTGGTAGTGATGGTGGTGATAGTGGTAGTAGTTGTGGTGGTTATGGTGGTGATGGTGATATTAATAGTTGTGATGGTAATGGTTGTAGTGGTGGTTATGGTAGTGATGGTGATAGCAGTGGTAGTGGTGATGGTGGTAATGGTGGTGGTGGTGGTGGAGATTGTGGTGGTTATACTGCTGCTGTTGATGGTAGTGGTGGTGGTTATGGTGGTCATGGTGGTCAGTAGTAAGTAGCAGTGGTGGTAGTAGCAATGGTGGTGTTTGTGGTGATGGTAGTAGCGGTGGTGGTGATGGTGGTAATGGTGGTAGTAATGGGGGTGGTGACGATGGATATGGTGGTGATGATACTGCTTATGAGGGTGGAGACTGGAAGGTACTTTAGAGATCCTGCTTCCTATCATTGAGCAGGGAGGCACTGTCCATAATTATGAGAACAGTGCATGAAATTTTGGTGGAAAGAAGGGTGGGCCAAGTTTGTGCTGCCATCTTTTGCAGAATGACTATAGTTTGGACAGAAACTGGACACTGGCCATCCACTTTCTGTAAGGAAAAATGCATTAGCTGCAGTCCATTAAATTGGTTTGCTGACTCAGAATCTTTCATGATGAGTGTTCAAATTAAGTAACTACATTTTTTTCTATTTTGAAAGATATGCCATTTTGCTGAGTTTAAATAGTAGTGTCAAGTGCAATGGTCAGGGGAAGTAGTTTTTTGTGACTCATCAGCATTTCATGAATATGGGAGACTGTGGCCTGGAGTCTGCCCAAGAGGCTCCACATTCTGCCTTCTGCACCTTTGTAGAGGCAAAGGGCCCTGGAGATACTCAGGTAAGGGAAGGAGGAGCAGAGGCTGTTGGGAAAAGAGAAACACTCCTGTCAGGCAGGCCATGAGTGAGAATACACCTTAGTGTCACCTGCGTAAGGCACCCAGCACTGCACCCAGCACACATTAGCCATGAGGCAAACAGACCTCCCAGCCCCTTCTCACATAGGATTGGCTCCCTGGGTGCCCTCATGGCAAGGACCACTGAAAAAGGGAAGGAAGCCAGGCCAGGGGTGGCTAAACTTAGTGACTGCAGGGGCTGTGGGCCAGAAATCACCAGAGGAGAGAAAACTGCTCTTTATCATGTGCCTGCACAGAGCACCAAGGCTTGTGCTGATGGTTTTGTAAACTGTCCTCACAGCGCCCCCTCAGTTGGTATTATTTACTTCATTTTGCAGATGAAGAAGTCAGGACTCAGCCAGGAAAAGTGACTTGGCCCAAATCCTGGATGGAACTCATGACTGAGCCAGTGCATAAACGCAGGCCTTTCTGACTGCAACGCCTCCATGGCCTGTCCTACAGCCCTGTGAAGTGGGTCGCTGGGGAAGCGGCACTGAAGTTGAGACTGACATGCAGGAGAGCCTGTGGCTCTGATCTCTCTCCATTCTCTCTGCATTCCCAGTCTCCCGTGCAGAAGAGCCCTCCTCCCCAACCCAAACCTTTGTCCCCCTTTTGCTCCTCCCCAGAACCTCTAGGGCACAGCAAGTGTGGCCTTGACTCCCACAGATGTGAGGCGCTGGGACTCCTGGCACACCAGCTGCCAGCTGTGGTGTGACTCAGTCCTAAGCTCTTTGGGGGCCAGGGCTCTTTGCAGAGACCCAGAGACTTTAACAGTCTTGTGACTTAGGCCAATGAGCTGTTCAAGGACTTACACAAATATTTAAGCCCTGGGAAGAAACAGGCATTGGATCCAAATTATGAGCAGAAAAATAGCAGGATCAAAATTAATACATGTTTAATTAAATGCCTACAAATGCAGTATGCCTCCAACCAGTCAAAAGTGGCTCAGATCACCTCTGACTCAGTTATTACGAGCTCACTTACAAAACACAATGAATAATTTACTCTTCCCAAAACTCAAGATGTTAAAAACCCTTTAAAAACTTATACTGCAGTAAATAGTACTTAATGGAAGAGCAGTTTATTATTCTCGTCAAGATGAAAGTGGCCTTCGGGCCTTTGAAGGCCTTGGCAGGACTCGGCCAGCCTCACAGGGCAGGGTCACAGCAGTGGCTGTGGAGGACAGCAGCTGCGGGTAGTTTCCTGGTGGAACGGGGTGTCACAGTTCAGCAGGCAGGGTCTCCCTGGGGCCAGTGCCATCAGCAGCTGTGGTCTCTTAGGAAACAATGATGAAGGCAGAGGGGAAGGCAGCCCTGCCGCCTGCACAGAAGGGACAGAACCCCACCTTTGCCCTGCTCTGTCTGAGCAAGGGAGCAAGACAGTCAGACATGGGTTCTAGAAACTTCCTCTGGCTGCTGTCATGCAGGGAGGTGCTGGGGGACATGGGAGGCAGAAAGAGCAGGGAGGAGGCTGTAGCAGGGTCCAGTGAAGAGGAGGTAGTGGTCTGCCTGCGGTATGCACAAGGGAGGCAGAAGGAGATGGGTTTGAGAGCTGAGCCTCGTGTACAGCAGGCATCCAAAGAAAACCCCCTGTCCCAGTAAAAGCCAGCGGTTCCTTATTAAAACACTGTCTAGCTAAAGTTACTTTTGTTGCTGTTAGGTACTGTCAAGTTGGGTGCAACTCATAGCAACCCTCATAGGGTTTTCAATGGCTGTTTCAGGATTGCTTCAGGAGTGGATTGCCACGTCCTTCTCCTGTTTTTGAGGTGCTAGGGATCAAACTTGGCTCCTCAGAGAGTGCGGAGCAGCATTCTACCAACTGAGCTAACCCAAAAGTTACTGGTTACAAATAATATCTGTGCAAATCATTTGGTTTCTTATTAATGACCTAATGAATTCTGTTAATAACAGCTATTTCAGCTTGATAGACCTGCTAACTACTTACAATGTACTCTCTTCGTTCCAGCCTGGAGGAATTCATGTTCTCCCCTTCTCCTCCTGTAAGTTAGGAAAGATAACTGACCATCTGAGCACCCTCTGCTTGCTTCTGTAACCTGCTTTGTCTGTTTTCACGCCATTATCACTTTTGTAAGACCTGCCTCAGAAACCTATAAAATGTCTGAGCTTCCTTTGTTCGGGGCTCAGTCTTTGGAAGTGATTCCCCGAGTCAACGTACAGGTACAATAAAGTCCTCCTGAAAACTCGGCTCTCTCTCTCTCTCTCTCTCTCTCTCTCTCTCTCTTTTTCCCTTGGGAATTCCACAACATAGGTAGAAATGATTGGACCTTGTAAAGAATCAAGTGTAGGATGAAGAAGGAAGAGCTTGGACGACCTCACACCTGGGTGGGGGCAGGGTGTGCCGCCCAGGATCAGGGAATGCGTGATTGGGATATGCTTATCTGATCTCAGTTTGGGACATGGGAGGCTAGAAGGGCTTGTTGGTTGTCTGAAAGAAACTGTTAGGGATGCAACGGCACATGTCAGCTTTGCGAGGTGGGCCCAAGGTGAGGGCACAGAGGAGGGCATCCCCAGGTCCAGCAGAGCACACACTGACTTCCCTGGGGGCCCAGGGGACAGAGGACACAGCTCTTCCTTACTGTATGCACATTCTTTCATTCCATCTGCCACACTTCTGCGCATGTTCGCCGTGTGGGGGAGAGCCAGCATACTGTGGAGTGATTGGGGCTCCACTTCTACCTAGTGGGGTCACAGCAGACTCCTGAAGGAAGCAGTGTTTAGCTGTTTCTCAAGAGTGGGTCAGGGATGCTGGGTGCAGTGGCTTACGCCTGTCATCCCAGCAACTCAAGAAGCAGAGGCAGGAGGATTGCAGGTTTGAGGCCAGAGGCAGCCTGAGCAATTTAGCGAGACCCTGTCACAATAAAAAGTAAAAAGGGTTGAGGGTGCAGCTCAGTGGTAGAGCACTTGCAAAGCATGAGTTTGTAGGCCCTGGGTTCAAACCCCAATACCAAAAAAAAAAAAAAAAAAAAAGTGGGCCTAGGTAGGGGGGTCACATGGGAAAGCCCAGCTCTGGGCTTGGGGGAGGAATAGCAAGCCCTTTAGAACCAAGCCATAGCGGGCGGTTGGAGTGACCACATTCATTATTCATCTCCTGGGCAACTATAAGAGGGTGGTTTAAGACAAGGCAGATTTAGCCTCTCACCACTCTAGAGGCCAGGAGTCTCCAAGTCAGTCTCACTGGACTGAAGACAAGGCATCAGCAAGGAATGTGCCTTCCTTGGCTCTGTGGGAAGGCCTGCTATCTCACCTTCTTCAGCTTCTCAGAGTGGTCCCTTCCTCACTTTCAAAGAGCATCCATCCAGTCTTCTCTTCCGTTATCACATAGCCTTCCCCTGGGACTCTACCCCACCTGCTGCCCTCGTATAAGGACCATTATGATTACATTCTGCACATCCAGATAATATAACATAAGCCAAGGTAATTTCAAACTCTTTAGTCACAACTGCTAAATCCCTCTTGCCATATAAAGCAGCATGCACAATTTCTGGGATTAAGATGTGGACACATTTGGGGGACTTTATTCCAGCTACTCTAGATGCCTGGGGCTGGGATTTAGCTCAGTTGGTAGAGCACCGCTCTGCAGTCTCTGAGGTCCCGAGTTCAATTCCCAGCACCACAAAAATGGGAGAAGGACATGGCAACCCACTCCCAAGGCAATCCCGAAACAGTATGCCATTGAAAACCCTATGAGGGTCACTATAAGTCGGACACGACTCGACAGCACCTAACAACAACAACAACTAAGATGCCCAACACATTCATCACCATCTGGGCAGGGAGAGACATGCAGCCCTGGGATCCTGTGTGGGCCAATGCCCAGACTCCAGTGCCTTCTCCTGGCACTGCAGCAATTCCTGGGCCCACTAAATTTTATCTCAACAATTGGGCAAACAAAGTTGGGAAAAGCTGGGTTGAGCGGAACTAAATGGACTCTTTACAGTAGGACTTCTCAGCCCCTTTACCCTGCTGTGTACTGTGACCCTCTAAGCTTAAGTTACTGTGGAGCCTTTTTAGAATAGTTTGGACACTGCTGCATAGACCAGCCTACTGCACTTGGTGTTTAGCCTGAAGAAAAGAAACCTTAGAAGAGTAGGCATTTCTTCCAGATTTCAGAAAGGCAAGAGAAAGCCCCAGCCCCACATTCCTCTATTCAATGACCACATCTCCCAGGTGCTAGCTGAACATAGATCTGTGAGTTACATAATTCTGTTGCTGCCCCCAGGAGTTTACCATCCACTGTAAAGGACAGAAGCAGAAACCCACTGTAAAGAGATAAGGGAGAAGATGTCTCTTGGAGGAGATATCCAAGGCATAGGGAGAGGGGGGTTTTCAGAGAAGGCATTACTTAAACCGAGAGCTGAAGGAGGAGAGTCAGCAATGCAAAGGCTGCATGCAAGCAAAGGCCCTGTGGTCACAAGGCATGTGGCATATTTGGGGAGCTGGAAGGCTAAATCCCAGTGGATGTGGACAGAGAAGATGAGTAGCTTAGTGGTGAAAGCTGCTAGAGAGACTAAGTCATGAGGCACTTGCAGGCTACAGCAAAGAGTATGGAAGTCATCATGCAGGTGCTAAGCAGGGAAGTAAATGTTAGGGTTTTCAGCCTTCAGCAATGACGAATCAAAAGTAACCATGCAGACTGAGTATGGAGCCAAAAGGTTAAGTTTATTTGCTCCCAGGTACAAACGGGTCAAGGTCTGCAATAAGCATTGACCCCAGGCAAGAGAAGGGGGCCCTTTTATAGGGTTTTGTGGGGAGGGACTGGTGTTCGCTGGAGCGGCCATGTTTTTGATCAACAGCCTGTAATCAACTTCTTTGACTTCTTGTGGTCAAGGTTAGGCAACTCAGGGTCCCACTCTTCTTTATCTCCAAAAACATCTGGTCCTGCAGCGAGTCCTGCTTTGAAACTTTTTGCTGAAAAAAGAACTGGATGACAGGTTATACATGCCGAGAGGCTCTTTTTCCTCAGGGGCTTTGTCCTTCTAGCTTTATACCTGGCATATCTGTTCCTGTGTAAGCTGCTATTTTATCTATCCTGTGAGATACCTGTTGCTCCGGCTGTTCCTGCAAAGCAACCACTCAAAGATGTTAGTTAGTCTTTGCCTTTGTGAAAAGCCAGCTTTCCTCCCATTTGAAGGGTCATGATTAGGTCAAGCTGGAAGCTGCAAATATCTCTCTTTTAAGTGCCCAAGCAGCCTCCCCGTTTGTGAACTCTATCTTTACACTTTGCTAACTCTGTCCTTGCAGTAAATAGTTAAAACACACATCGACCACACGAAGATTGTCTGGAGAATAACCTGCGAGAAGCAGAGGGCCAGTCCTGCACCTGGTCCACCCTCCATATCCAGAGCAGCTCCAGGTAAGCAGCCTGTGCTTAATCAATGACTCTTCACTGAATGAAAAGCAGGAGTAGTCACATGGAGCAGTCCCTGCAGGCACTGGCGACTTGAAGATGGAAAATGGAGTGGGAAAAAGTGTTCAAGATGCATTTGGAACTGGAAGTGGCAGGGTTTACTGATGGTTGAAGGGGAAGGCATAGGTGGAAGAGGAATCTAGAATGCCTCTGACCATCTTCTGTGAGGGGAGAGGTTAAGGAATGCGGTCCTGTGGGGTGGGGCTGGAAGAGAACCAAGAGGCCATGTTGGCCATGTGGGGTGTGAGATGCCTTTGAGAAGTCCAAGGAAGGGGATCACGTTGACAGCCTGGAACCATAAATTTTGAAGTCGTTATGGTTTTAAACCATGCCCCAAGCCAGGTCACATACAGAGAGTGTGAATAAAAAGAGAAGAGGCTCAGGACCCAGGTGAGTTCAACATGGTCTCATTGCAATGAGCAAATGAAAAGCCAACAAAGAAAGGTGTTGTTAGGTGATGAGCTGCGGCAATTTGTGAAACTCCTCTGAGTTTTGTTTTCTCCCTAGAAAATGAAATAACTCTTCCTCCTTATAGGGCCATACTTCCAAGCACACCTGACACAGGGTGAAGGCGCAGCAGGTGATATTGTCCTAGGAGGGCTCCTCTTGACAAGGCCTGGAGAAGGACAGACCGCGCTTTTCCAGCCAAAGCCAGCAGCAGTAGACCCTCGAGCCATCTCTGTGAGTGAGCGCCTTGCAGCTCCGGTCCCTCACCCAGGCTTCTCCTCAGCCCTCGCCAGCCATACGCTGAGAATAGTCCTTCTCGCCAGCAGCTTCTCAGGATGACCACCAGAGGGAGCAGCTCCTCACTGCTGGGGCTTGCGGACTGGGTTCTCCACTTCCTCCCACTACTCTCTATTCACTCTGTCCTCTTCTGGATCTTTCATGAAAACTCTCCTCTCATTTGCTTTGCACTGGATTATGTCAGGTCAAAGATGAGGTTCCTGAGTTGAGGATTTCCCAACTGTTCAAAAAAGGAAACCAGTTATAATCATGGAATGGAGAGTGTGAGGGAGAAAGAAAACTGTGGAGTTAGAAGGGCCCACCCTGAACCTTAATTTGGGCATTCAGAAATCAATCCACCAGATCAAGAGGCTAAAGAAGAAAATTGATACGCTGTTCATATGATCATATCAATTAACACTGAAAGGCATTTGACAAAATCCAACACCTGTTCATGATCAAAATGCTTCAAAAAGTAGGAATAGAAAGGAACTTCCTCAGTTCAATAAATGACATCTACAGGTAATCAGGGGGCTGCGATTTAGCTCAGTGGGTAGAGCACTGCGCTGCAGTCTCTGAGGTCAGGAGTTCAATTCCCAGCACCGCAAAAATGGGAGAAGGGCCTGGCAATCCACTCACAAGGCAATCCCAAAACAGCCATTGAAAACCCTATGAGGGTCGCTATGAGTCGGATACCGACTCAACAGCACCTAACAACAACAACAACAACAGGTAATTAGACTCAATGGTGAGCAATTGGAAGCTTTCCCCTTAATATTGGGAACCTGGCAAGATGTTCTTTCCTATCAGCTAGTGCAGTAAAACGAGGAAAAGAAATAAAAGGCATACAGATTGAAACAGAAGAAGTTCTGCTCAGAGGGGACATGGTTATCTATATAGAAAACCCCAAAGAATCTACAGTAAACCTCCTGGAACTAATGAGTAAAAATAGCAAGATCTCAGGATACGAGATCAATATACAAAACTCAATTCCTCCTTATTTAATTTATAAAATTAATCATTTTCTTTTTATGTATCTTCTTAAAATTCTCTCCAAGAGAGATTCTTTTGAAATTAGTTAAGATGAAGGCTGGGGGTGTAGATTAGTGGTAAGAGCATGTGTAAGGCCTTGGGTTTGAGTCCCAGCACCACAAAAAACATAATGTGAAATTAGTTAAGGTGACTTTAAGATACATATCGAAGAATAAAAAATCAATTCAGCCTGGACACTTCTAAGATAGAAAAGCAAAGAGGCGCCTCCCCCTCCAAGATATTAGAGCTAAGTACTAAGATGTTGTGGCACTGGCAGAGATGGATAAATTGAGAATGGGAGAGAATAAAGCCCAGATACAGATCAGCCCTGTGTATAACTGCTATTTGACACAAATGCCATGTCATATCATTTGGGAAAAGGGAATGTTCAATAATTGAGATTCATAAGAATGGTTATCCAATATGTTAAAAGGTTAAGCTGGAACTTAAAACACTATATGAATCCAGATGAATTAAAAATGTACTTATATATCAAAACCAAAAATTTTCCTTTTTTTTTTTTTTTTTTTTTTGTGACATGGGGGATTGAACCCAGAACCTCACATATGCTTTGCAGGCTCTCTACTACTGAGCCACATCCACAGCCCATTTTTTACATTTTTTGATTTTGGGACAGGTCTCACTTAGTTATGCAGGCTACCTTTGGCCTTGAACTTGTGATCCTCCTTCCTCAGCCTCCTGAATTCCTGAGTCATTGGGATTACAGGGGTGAGCTACTGCACTCAGCTAAAAATTTTTAAATTCTTAAAAGAAAATATAAGTAGAAAAAGAGGTCCTAAATCAGTCCAAGCAAAGTCTATTTAATAAAATACTGATACATAGATACATATGAATATATTGAAACTTTAAATATTTGTTCAGCAAATAACACCTTAAAAGACAAACTAAAAACTGAATTACAATCCATGCCACCATAGCTACATAAAAATGTACATAAAAAGCACAGGTAACACTATAAAGAAATAGATAAAACTTAGGATCAAAGTTTTCACAGAAGAACAAATACACATAAATAAAGAGATTGTTAGCATTATTATCAGGAAATGCAAACCAAGATACCATTTTACTCTCTAGCAAAAAAAAAAAAAAAAAAAATCATAAGCTTGGCCACACCCAGTGACAGAGAGGACAAGGACCCATGGGGACCTCTCTTAAATCCCTAAGGAGTGTGTAAATTGGTAAGACCATTTTGGAAAACAGTTAGCACTGCTTCTGAATTTGAACATTCACATCTTTTTAGACCCAGCAGTCCCCCTGGCTGCATTGAGACTGTGGGAAGGAGAACAGGAAAGAGTGACACACAGACAAGCAAGGAAGGTGGAGTCCTAGTCCATAAAGGAGGCTGGCTGTGGAGGTGGAAAGGAGCTTTTCACTGCAAGGGATATTTAGATCAACAAAAGAGGAGAACAAGAAATTCCCAGAAAATATCTCTCATGGTCAAAAAACATAAAATGTGCTCAGCCTTATTAGTTGTTAGGAAAATGTTACAAGCACAATGAAGTATCACTAAACACAGAAGTGGTTACAACGTTAAGGAGAATGTGCAGCAATCCAAATTCTCCTATGAGGCAGTGGGAGTATAAATTTATACCACCATGTTTATATAACTTTATTCCATGAGACCCACAACCCTAATTCCAGGCACATACCAAAATACCAAACAGAAAAATATACCAATGTGCACCAAAAACATATACAAGAACATTCCTAGCAGCCCAATTCAAAGTGGCCAGGAATAGGTGACACTCCAAATCCCTAAACTGTGGCATAGTCACACCATGAAATATCATACAGCAGTGAGAAGAAAGGCACTGCAGATACACATGACATCGATGATGCCCAAAAACATAATCTCAAGCCAAATAAGCTAGTCTCAGAAGAGTATAGACTATATGACTCACTTTTATAAAGTTCAAAAACAGAGATGAGGATCTTGGTGAACTACAAAGAGGAGTTATGACTGGCAAGGACATCAGGGAGGCTGGTGATGTTCTATTTGTTGATCAGAGTGGTGGTAACACAAGTGTGTTCATTTTGTGAAAATGCATCACTCTGTGTACACTTATGATTTTCCTGTGTGGATGATGCTATAGTTTGGATAAGTGCCCCCCCCCATGTACGCTAATTCCATGTGTTAAAAGGGTGGTCCAGGGTGGTTCTATTGGGAGATGGTGGAACCTTTAGAGGTGAAACTTAGTGGGAGACCCTTAGGTCACTGGCAGTGTTCTCTTGATGAGAAATATGGGGCCCTGGTCCCTTCCTCTTTCTTTGTTTTGCTTCCTGGCCATGAGGTGAGTGGTTTTGCTCTGCTGTGCGCTCCCACCATGATGTGCTCCCTCGCCACAGGCCCAAAAGCAATGGGGCCAAGGAACCATGGACTGAAACCTCCAAAACCATAAGCTAAGGTAAAACTTGTCTCTTGTAAGTTGATTATCTCAGGTATTTTGTTCAAGTGTCAGAAAGCAGACTAATACATGTGATTTGCCTCAAATCAGATTTTACATTTAAAGGAAGAGGACATGAGAATGGATAAATGGGGTGGAGAAGAACAGAAAGAATCTGGTGTGACTCTGGTTTTGGCCTCAGCAACTGGGTAAATGCAATTATCCTTTTCTGGACTGAGAAGAGGAGAGGAAGAGCTGGCGTGGGCAAGGAATGGAAGTCGAGTTCAATTTCAGACCTGCTGTGATGGGGATGCCTATCAGGCATTCAGGTGAAGATGCCCAGTAGCCACTTAAAGCGTCAAGTTTACAGGCCCAGGGAGAAGTCAGAGCTGGAAATGCAGATTAGACAGTTCTTGCTGTGTAGATAGAATACAAAGCCGTGAGCCTGAAAGAGATACCCGAGGGTAAAGATAGAGAGCAAACAGAAAGCCGAAGGACTGAGGGTGGTGGGGAGGCTCAAACATTCATTTGGTAAAGGATAAGAGCCGCAAAGGAAACAAAAGTGAGCAGGCAAAGAGCTAGGGGAAACAAACAAACGAACAAAAACCAGACAAACCTGGTGTCAAGTGATGATCCACTGTGACTGAGGCTGCCCATAGGTCAAGATGAGATCTGGTACTTGACCATGGGACTTAGCCCCGTGGAGTCACTGGCACACTTGTCAAGGGCAGTTTCATGGAATGTTGGTAGAGTAGAAGAAGACAGATGAGAGGTAAGGATGGAAAGGCAGGGGGCACAGCCCTTCTAAGGGTTTTGCTGCACAAGTGAGTAGAGAAGCAGGCCAGGAGGTGGAGGAGAGGGGTGGGTGGGGACTTTTAGACGGGAGCTGTTCCAGCATATTCCTGGAAGGGGAGCGATGGACTTGGTGAGAGAGGAGAAACAAGAGCTGGAAGCAGGTCACTGAGCAGGTGGGGAGGGGAGGAGACCGCATTACACTTGGGGCTTCACCTGGCCCATGGTACGGAGACCAAGAGTCACGCAGGCAGGAAAGGTGGCCTGGCAGTTAAGGCATTGCCTAAGAAGACTGATAAGAGCTGAACACGTCTTTTTCTTCCCGCCTCTTCCAGCCAGGCTCCAGCAGATGGATTCAAAGGTTTCTTCTAGGAAACAGGACCCTGTCTGGGCGGGGCAGGGAGGCCTTGGCACTGGGCTGGGCTGAGTGTGGGGCCCTCTCGCCAGGCTCCTCCGGCCTTGAGCACTGCAGAGCTTGGAGGAGCCTTGGGAGCCAGGCCAGCATGGTGGAGTTCGCGCCCTTGTCCATCCCGTGGGAGCGCAGGCTGCAGACCTTTGCGGTCCTCCAGTGGATCTTCTCCTTCTTGGCCCTGGGTAAGGGGGCGCTGGGTAAGGTGCGAGACCATGGGCACCTGGAAGGGGCCGGGCAGCCACAACAGGTGCACACAGGACATTGATGCTGGAAAGAGCCTAGATGGTATTTGCTGGGCTCAGAACTTCCCAGAAAAACCTGCTGGGCCTGGCCAGAGCCTTGGGGCGGTGGCGGGGCTTTTCCTCTGAGGCTTTGGACAGATTTTAGTTTTCCTGGACTTTGCTGCAGGCTCCACCTTTACTTGGAAAGAGGCCCTGCTGAGGGCTGCTGCCGTGTCGGGGAGCATCTAGACGCTGGCTCAGTTCCAGCTCCTCAGACTGCTCTGACAGCATGGATTTCCATCCTGCCTTTCAGAAAGAGCGAGCTGAGACTGGGGCAGGGAGAGAGGCGAACAGGGAATGGGCTCTCCAGGCCTCAGCTTCATCCTGGGCAGAAGGTGGGTAACCACGCCACCCTACAGGGCCTTTGCACATGCGATGTAGAAAGGTGCTGACTTCTGCCCAGCATGGACCTGGCCTGGCCCCTGGGTGGGCTCATACAGGAGGCTATGGCTATGGGCCCTGACCCACTCTACTCCACTGATGTGTGGCCAGGAAGTCACCCTAGCCCAGACTCCAGCTGTGCTGAAGGGAACACTTTCAAGGAGGACTTGGGACTGTGGATTGGGAAGGGCGAGTGCCGGGGAGCATGCGAGAGTCTTCACTTCGTCTGGGGAAGGACTGCTACCCAGGGCTGGGGATCAGCCGGGGCACAGATACGACTGGCTGCCAAAGTGTTGACACGCTCTGTACAGGTTGGTCACACACGTGTGCACACGCTCCTTTAGAACCTCCTCCCAATTCTGTTGCTAAAGTATCTGTCCCTGCAAAGCAGGCCCCCAGGCCCCTGCCTTTACCTCTCCTTCTGACTGGTCTGCATCCCTGTCCCAGGGTTGGTAACTATTTTAAGTATCAGGTCTTTTCCATTACACAACTGAGCTGAGAAATGAGTATCCAAAAGGCCCAGGCTGCAGATCAGGAAGCCCAGGCTCCTCCCTCTAGGCCAAGGAAGCAGGGGGAGGGGAGGGCAGAGGGTGCTGGGAGTAGGAGGGAGCCACAGCGGGTGGGCAGCAAAGTACACTAAGCCCAGGGCTAGCTCAAACCTCACTGGGGGCCCAGAGCCAGGTGAACCGTGGTCAAGGGACCACACGGAGCTAGGGACACCATGTCCAGTCTGCTTCCTGCGCCTCTGAGGGCAGAAGTGCATCCGATGGCCCACACCCAGCCCAGCCCTGCAGCCTGTGGCTCCAGCCTGGCCCTGCCATAACAGGAGCCTGGCACAGTCCGGAATGGCACACACGGGTCAAAGCAGTCCTGGGCCGGGAGGACCAGATGGAGAGTGGTCAAGAAAGGCGCTCTGCACTCATTGGTGCCAAGAGGAGGAGGTTCTCCCTTGCCCCTTACCCCGAGGGCAAAGCAGTGCCATGGGGGAGGGACAAGGTCCAACCTGAGGGCTAAAGGTCCTTGTGCCTGCCCTAAGGTGTCTGCTGTATTTGGGGGGTGAAGGGGCAGATTAAAGGTAGGAGCAGTCACAGTCCTAGGCCAAAGATTACCCAATTAGGGCCCATGAGCCAAATCCAGCCAACGGAGTGTTTTTTAACCGTCTACGACATAAGAATGTTTTTGTTTTATTTTGTTTCTTTGAGACAGGGTCTCACTTTGTAGCCCAGGTTGACCTCCAACTCAGCAGTTTACTTGCCTCTGACTCATGTGTGTTGGGACTACAAGCATGTGCCACCATGCCTGGCTTTAAATATAGTTTTTATCACTGTAATCCCCAGTGATTCGGGAGGCGCTGGCAGGAGGATCGCAAGTTCAAGACCAGAGGCAATCTGTGTAATTTAGTGAGACCCTGTCTCAAAAAGTAAAAAATGGCCTGAGGTTGCAGCTCACTGGTCCAACACTTGCAGACGCCCTGGGTTCAACCCCTAGTATAGTAAACAAAACAAAATAAAACAAAACAACAACAACAAAAAAGGTTTTTATCCTTTTGAAAGGTTACATTTTAAATGGCCTTTTTTACTTTTTTTCCAGTACTGGAAGCCTCACATGTTTTAAGCAAGTGCTTTATTATTGAGCTGCACCCACAGCTCCTTTTTGATTTATTATTTTTATTTTGAGATTTATTTTATTTTATTTTTATTTTTATTTCGCTAAGTTATGCAGTGGGGTGGGGTTTAGCGCTGTTGGTAGAGTGCTGCTCTGCATTCTCTGAGGCCCTGGGTTTGATCCCCAGCACCACAAAAATGAAAGAAGGACCTGGCAGCCCACTACTGAAACAATCCCGAAACAATCAGCCATTGAAAATCCTATGAATAGCACAGAACTGACAACAGTGCCAGGCATGGCACAGTGTTCGAGAGTGTTTTGTTCTGTTGTACATAGGGTCACTGTGAGTTGGACCTGATTCAGCAGCACGTAACAACAAGTTGCACAGGCTACCACTGGCCTCAAACTCGAGATCCTCCCACCTCAACCTGGCAAATTGCAGGGATTACAGGTGTAGGATACAGTGCCCAGTTTAAATGGCTATTTAAGTAGTTACATAATATCCTCCGATTTGCCTGTTGCTATCTGACTCTTTAAGAAAGAGATTGCCAGCCCTGGTCTGGAGGGGTTGGCAGGGTGGAGAAAAGGGTCCCAGTTCAAGAGATATTTAGGAGATGGGCTCCTCTGGATGTGAGTAGCAGGGTAGATGGAGAGGAAGGAAGAAGGCCAAGCCGACGCCAGGGCTTGCTCATGTTTGGCTGACTGTCCTCAACATAACTTGAACCTTGTGGAAGAGAAGACTTAGGAAATTAGGGGGAAGAGGTCAGGCTTAGCCTTGAATGTTGCTGATCTTGAGGCGCTGTGGAACCTCAGGGGAAGTCACCATGTGAGCAGCATTGTAAGGCAAGGGGAAGGGCAGCATGGGGGTGGTGGCAGGGCAGACAGAAGCGGCACTTAAGGGGAGCTTTAAAGACTTTGTTGTTGTTGTTGTTGTTGTTGTTAGGTGCCGTCGAGTCGGTATCCGACTCATAGCGACCCACATAGGGTTTTCAATGGCTGAGTGCTTTGGGATTGCCTTGGGAGTGGATTGCCAGGCCCTTCTCCCATTTTTGCGGTGCTGGGAATTGAACTCAGGACCTCAGAGACTGAAGAGCGGCGCTCTACCCACTGAGCTAAATCCCAGCCCCTTTAAAGACTAGTGGATTTAAAGGCTGGCAGGAGAATCAAGCCTCCCCGTGCAGACTGTGCATGCAGACCAGGGAGGGATAAAGGACTCTGACATGTCCTGCAGAGCTGGCTCCTGCTGGAGTTAGGCAATGCACCTTGCCAAGGGACACAGAAATGGCTGGAAAAGTGAATAAGGACCAGTGACCTAAGGCTCAGGGCCCCCAAGCAAATGCTTTCCAAAGGGGTTACTTGTTTGCTCTCTCTTTTCTTCCTTCTCCTTCACAACTCACCCCTCTTGTGTGGGAAAATCAGGTTCCCAGCAAGAAAGCTGCCTTTAAACAGAGTTTGTGTCATTTATGATTGCGGCTCCAGCCCTTTGAAGAGTCAGATTCCATAAATATCTGTTGAATGAATGAATACTGGTAGCATGATGTGAGCCAAGCAGTAGTATTGAATTCCAGGCCCCACCCTCCTAGTTTGCTGTGTGAACTTAGTTGATGTACATGTCCTCTGTGGGTCTCTGTAAAGTGGGGGTTTAAGTTTCTCCACTAAAGGTTATGAGGATTATGTGGGAAAAGGTGTCACTCTTCCTAAAAATAACTGAAAGACCCCCAGTCTACTAACAGGAATTAAAAGGTGAGCCCAGAGCTGGTGGGATAGTGGAGTGGTGGGGGATCTTTCTAACTTTTTTCTTTTTTTGACTCCAAAAGTAATACCTGCTTACAGTAACACAAATAAAATGTGTACCCTTAAAGTAAAGGACTTCCCCAAATCTCACCCTCCGAGGAGCCACCATTAACAATTAGTTTTGTTTGCTTTTTTCAGTTATGGAGGGGTTGAGCCCAGGGCCTCACACGTGCTGGCAGGTGCTCTACTACTCAGATGTACCTACAGCCCCTTTTTAACTTTTTATTTTGATGTAGGGTCTTGTTAAATTGCACAGGCTGCCTCTGGCCTCAAATTCATGATCCTCCTGCCTCAGCCTCCCAAGTCACTAGGATTATAGGTGTGTGCCAAGGTGCCATGGCTAACAATTAGTTTATGTGCTCCAGAGCTGTTTTTCTTAAAGTAGGAGCCGTCTGCACAGACTTTTGGTTTTGCTCAAGGGAAAGAGTCCTAGCTGGGAGATATATATATATATATATATATATATATATATATATATATATGAAGAAAATTATTTCTGGAGATATGGTCTTGCTATGGTACAAGTTCAGCCTAGCCTTGAACTTGAGGTGCTCCTGCCACAGCCTTCTGAATGCTGACCCAGAGCCTTGCACATACTTTGCAAATGCTCTACCATTAAATTGCATCCTCAGCCCCTGCTTTTAAAATTTTTTTTTATTTTGAGTCAGGATCACAATAAGTTACACAGGCTACCTCTGGCCTCAAACTCAATATCCTTCTGCCTCTGCCTCCCACAACTGGGATTATAGGCCTGAGCCATCAAGCTTGGTTCCATTAAATTTTTAATATAAAATATAAATAAGGAAAATTTAAATCAATCTCCCTTCCATCCTTCCCCTTAGCATGCCGTCCCCTTCCTCCAGATTTGCAGGGGTCCTTCCATCCTCTATTCCCATGCAGCCTTGTGTGTGCAAAGGTTCTTTTCATATACACGGTAGCATTTTTTCCTGATCATCTACAACTTTCTCTTTGAATTTTATTATAAGACATTTGACACAAATAAAGGTAACCAATCCACAAGCCATTGCTGGTCCTTTCCTTCCAGCCCCTGAGGAATCCAGGCTGATGGGAGGATGAGTGTGGGTAGGAACAGACTGAATCTCAGGCCAGACTGAGCCTTGGGCCAGGACTGGAAGGCGGAGCTGTCCTGGGCCTGATGCCTCCCTGAAGCCTTTTCTTTTCAGTTTTTCAACAGACTCCATTTGTCTGGCCTTTTCAGTTTTTCAAAAGACTCCATTTGTCTCTGTTTGCATAGGAAGCCTCCCTATTTTTTCATCATTAGTAAATAATTCAATTTGTTGTTGTTGTTAGGTGCCGTCAAGTCAGTATCTGACTCATAGGACCCTCTGTACAACAGGGGAAACACTATTGTCAGTGCTTCTCTGCTGTTCATAGGGTTTTCAATGGCAGATTGATTTTTAGCAGGGGGTTGCCAGGTCCTTCTCCCAAGCCTACAGCATCTGGTGTTTCCAGGCGGTCTCCCATCTAGGTACTAACCAGGCCCGACCCTGCTTAGCTTCCGAGATCTGATGGGATCGGACGCCACAGGGCTACCGCTGCAGGCAAATAATTCAATAGTATTTGGAAACAAAGGGCAAGAGGCTGTGGATGTAGTTCAGTAACAGAATGCTCACCCCAAGCAAGCATAAGGCCCTGGGTTCCATCTCTGGTACCATCAGAAAAGAAAAGGAAAATAAAAGACCCAAAAGCCCAAGTGAAAGCATCCCAAGTGTCTATGAATGGATAAGCAAACAAAATATATTAAATACATACAATGGAATATTATTCAGTCTTTAAAAAGGAAGGAAATTCTGACTTATGCACCAAGATGGTTGGACTGAAAACATGCTAAGTGAAATAAGAGAGTCACTAAAAGACAAATACTGTTTGAGCCCACGTACAGGAGGTGCCTCCTCAGATTCACAGAATAGAATGGTGGTTTCCAGGGGCGGGGGAGAGAGACAATGCGGAGTCAGTGTTTAATAAGCAGAGTTTCTGTTTGGGACGATGAAAAGTTCTGGTAATGAATGAATGCAATGGTTGCCCAAAGTACAAATGTACTCAATGCCACTGAACTGTATACTTAAAAATGGTGAAGATCATAAATCTTAATTTCTGTGTATTTTACTAGAATAAAAAAAATTTAAACAAAATGCAAACGCAAAGTACCCTAAACATACCACTGGCAAAGGCCTCACGAGGGCAGAAATCTGTATGTTGTTCACAGTTGGCCGCTAGCACCTAGACCGTACAGGGCCTCCATGCTGACCATTTGTGGGTCCCAGGTCTACCTCCCCCGGTTTTGGAAGCTTGACTGGTCAAATTGAGCCAGAAGTCCCTTCCTCCAAGAGGCCTGCCGTGACTGACAGGCCCAGTTCACCTCTCCCAGGGGGACCATGCACCAGGAAGCTGGCCTTCGCTAAATACCTGAGTGCAGGCACGGGGGCACCGCTCTGGGTAGGACACTTAGCATTAGTGAGGCCCTGGGTTCCATCCCCAACACAGAAAAAAAAATGAGTGCATGGTGTTGAGTGAAGGGAATAGGGGTAGGGACAAAAGTCTCTGGGCATGATGCTACATTGACATAAATTTAGAAATGGCCCCACAGTCCATCTGACCCTGAGATGAAGCAGGTTCCCTTGCTGCCAGGGACACAGCACCATAGCTCAGAGGGGAATTCTGCACGGGTCCTGGTCCTAGCTTTGCTGCACCCACAGAATGGCCGGTGGTGGCCTCTTCCTCTCTCCCTGCTTCACCAGCAAAGGGCATCAGAGGCAAAGGAAATGAGGAAATGGAGCTGGGTGGGTTTAGGAGCACAAAGCACCAGATGTGTAAGTAGGTGAGGGGAGGAGAGAGTAGGAGGGGCCTGGCCAGCTCACGGAGCCCCGTGCCAGGCTGAGCTGCTGGGGCTGACCTGACACAATGGGGAAGCCACGCAAGGCTTCCAAAAGAGTCAGGACACCCATGGACTTCTCTTTGGAAAGAGGAGGTCGAGGGTGGACAGAAAGAGGGCTGGGCAGAAAAGGGTCTCCCTTTTCTCTGAGATCCCTCAAGATGGAAAGTGGAAGTTAATTCATTCTATGGCCCCATTTATGAAGCACCTGCTGAATGCAGACACCCTTCCTGGGGAGAGGGCCAGGGAGGGGGAGCGGGCATGAGTCAGGCAGCGCGTAGGGCTGGCCAGGGCAGGGCTGCCGGTGCCCTGCCCATGGACGAACTCGGCCTGGGCAGTCCCACCCCTTCCTCACAGCCCGCGATCCCTGACTCCCCTGCTTCCCTCCTCAGCCCAGATCTGCATTGCCATCTTCATAGGCCTCCTGTTCACGAGGTTCTGGCTCTTCAGTGTCCTGTACGCCACCTGGTGGTACCTGGACAGAGACAAGCCCCGGCAGGGGGGCAGGCGCGTGGAGGCCTTCAGGCGCTGGACTGTCTGGAAGTACATGAAGGACTACTTCCCCGTCTCCGTGAGTCCTGGGCACGGCTTAGGGTGGAGAGCGGTAGGGGGCTGGCTGCCTCGTGGGCAGGGCGCCAGCGCCCCACCTCCATGGGGAAGTCCGCCTGGTGGGCAGGGAGCAGAACGCTGGCTGGCAGGCAGGAGCCTGGGCTTCTACTACCGTGTGGCTTGGGTACTTTGTCCAGCTTCTCTCTGTCCATAGCTTCCCACTTCCAGGGATGTGGGATGGGTATGAAGACTGATGAACACGCGGGGTTTGAAGGTATCTCAGGGAGCACGTAGTGTGCCACATGCGTGTCGGAAAGGTTTGAGGGGAAGGAATCAACTGCAGGTCCTCAGAGACAATCTGGGCCCACATTACACTTACTAGATGAGGAGACTGACACCAGAGAAGGACAAGGGTGTGATCAAAGTCACACAGCATGTCTTTCTTTCTTTCTTTTTCTTCTTTCTTCTCTCCTCTCTCTCTCTTTCTTTTCTTTTCTTTTTGCAGTATTGGAGGGTCGAACCTAAGTCCTTGCACATGCTAGGCAAGTGCTCTACTGCTGAGCTGCATCACCAACCCCATTTTTTGTTTTTAATTTTTTTTTTTTTTTTTTTTTTTTTTTTTTTTTTTTTTTTTTTTGTGGTACTGGGGGTTGATCCCGGGGCCTCACGCCTGCATGCTTTGCAAGTGCTGGACCACTGAGCTGCACCCCCAGCCCTTTTATTTTTTTTCCTTACTTCCTGAGACAGGGTCTTGCTAAATTACATAGACTTCCTCTGGTCTCGAACTTGCAATCCTCCTGGCTCCGCCTCCCAAGCTGCTGGGATTACAGACGTGCGCCACCAAGCCCAGCTTTGTTTTTAATTTTGAGTAAGATGGAGTCTCATTAAGTTGCACAGCCTGCCTCTGAATTCCAGGTCCCCCTGCCTCAGCCTCCCAAGTCACTGGGATTACAGGCATGCACCACAATGCCCAGCTCTTCCAGAATTTTAAAGTCTTGGCATTTATATTGGCAAAGGTGCAGGGGAGAGAGCCCTGGGTTGTCTCAGGTTCCATCCTACCTCTACCTCTGTCCTATTCCAAGCCTCAGTTTCCCTATGGATCAGTAAGTGGGCTGATCCCTCCTACTTTGAGGGGCCTTGAATATTTGGCTCTCCAGTTCATGGCACCTTATGACTGTTCTGAACACTCAGTCCTGGCTTTAAAGGTTGGTCCTGAGTGGAACAGATCCCTGGACCTGTGTGAGTGGAGCCTTGGGCTCCTTCCACTAAATACAGACCGACTAAACCCTTGATCTAAGCATCCAGGCAGCATGGTGTACTGGCCAGATGGGATAGGATGGGAAGGCAGTGGGAATGCAGGAAGGCCAGGCAGGGGCCTCTGGTCTGCCTCTGGACACAGAAGAGAAGGAAGCTATGGAGCACAGCTTTTGCAGCAAGACAGACTAACCCAGGTCTGCTCCATAGCAGCTGAAGAACCTTGGGTGAGGTCTCTGAGCCTCGACTTGATCATATGGAAAAGGAGGTAATGTCATATACCTCCCTGGGCAGTGTGGATCCATGAGACTCCAGGCAAAGCACTTGTGGCTGCTCAGCACCTGGTACATTATTTCACTGAGTGTGGGGGATGCTGAGGAGACCAGGGTGTGGCTGCAGGTCTGAGGGGACATAGAACCTGCTGTTCCGATCTTCACACCTTCCTTGTCCAGGAGCCCCACCTCTTCCTGCCCTCCAGGAATTAGATCCCCAGCTGGCAAAAGCAGAGGGGGTGGAGGAAACGGGTCCACGGAGGTTAAACATTTTGCTTGAGTCATGGGGACTCGAAGTCAAAGTCAGGAGCCCCACCTCCTTCCTTTCTGAGAGTCCTGGGGCCCCACAAAGGCCAGTACAAGCTGGATGACGACTGGCATGCAGGAACCCCCAGTCCCCCACTGAGCAGGGCGTCTAGGGCAAAGGGCAAGCCTGGGCGGGGCTGGCAGAGACTGTCATGCTCATGAGAGTTGCTAGTCTTAAAGGGCAGAGTGCCTGGGCTAGCCTGGGGGACTCAGGTGGTGGGCAATCTTCCCCAATCCTCTGCAGGGCCCCGTCCCAGGTCTTGTCAGCAAAGACAAGCAGGGCTTGCCATGGGTGTGTTGGGGGCAGAGTTCCCCATCCCCCACCCAGGAGTTCTGAACTTTGCCACTCTGAACTCCCCTATGTCTCCTCTGTCCAGCCTGGGGCTCCCTCTCCTGTGCCAGGAAGGTCAGCATTCCCCTGGGAAAGCATGACCTGTAGCCTGGGGAAGTGTAAGTGACCTTGCGTAGTGAGCCTCCAGTTGACTCTGTCCTTGCTTGTCTCTTGTGAGCTGAATCCTGAGCTCACCAGAGAAAGAAAGGCCACCTGCAAAGGGGACAGCACCATCCCAGGCTCAGGAGCTTGTCCCAGGGGCTCGTGAGCAGCAGCGGGCGTTCAGTGTGTCCAGAGCTGAAGGTAACCTGCACGGAGGCTGGAGAGGTGTTTAGGATCCCACCGGAGACCCCTGGAGGCCACTGCACAGAATGGACTGTTAACTGTCAGGTCTCCAGGAGGGTCCTTGGACAGCCTGGCAGTTCCAAAGGACAGCATCTGCTGCAGGGCTGGCAGAAATGAGGCTGAGGTGGCTCAACCCACTTCTTGCTCCATCCCCTGCCAGGGGGCTCTCAAGGAGGGTTCTCAGCCTTGGCACTGTTGGCACAATGGGTCACTGGACTCAACTTGCAAAAATT
This sequence comes from Pedetes capensis, assembly GCA_007922755.1. NCBI lineage: Eukaryota > Metazoa > Chordata > Mammalia > Rodentia > Pedetidae > Pedetes > Pedetes capensis. The sequence goes on along the minus strand of VMDO01002775.1, from coordinate 122,784 downwards.
CTGTGTCATGGTTTTCCAGGTTTCTTGCACACTGCAGGCTCCTCCCACCACCTGTTGCCAAAGGTGGGAAGTACCACTGAATGGCCAGCAGAGGGCGAAGTGGTGCGTACTTTGTACGGGTCCCAGGACGGGAGCCTGCAGAGGTGGGTTGTGGCCTGCAGAACTCCCAGGACGCTCTCCCACCCTTCCAGACACCTTTCTGGTGCAGGCCCTAGTAGGGCGAACAGAAAGTAGACAGGCTGAGCTCTACCAGACTCCCCAAATTCACAAGTTTCTCCACTCTTCTGTCAAATTCGTGCGGTCCTTTGAAGATTTCTGAGCTTCAAGCAGTTGTTAGTGATGGAATTTCTTCTTTTTCTTCTCCTCCTCCTTTTCTCCTCCTCCTCCTCCTCCTCCTCCTCCTCCTCCTCTTCCTCCTCCTCTCCGTCCTCCTCCTCCTCCTCCTTCTTCTTCTTATTATTTTGGTTAGTAATTTTAAAGCTAGTCTACAACTTATTGGGCTTCATTATGACATTTCCATACATACATATTAATCATTGTACATTGCCTATGTTCACCCTCCTTATTGCCTTCTCATGACCACCCTATCCCCTTCTTCCTCACCAATGTTCTCCCTTCTGCTTACCTGTTGTGTGTGTGTGTGTGTGTGTGTGTGTGTGTGTTTAAATCCAGAGTCTACCTTTGAGAGCAAAACATGTGATATTCTTCCTTTCTCCCATCGCCTTTTCTTGTTGCTCCTCTCCTTCTCATTAGTCTCCTTCCCCCTATATACTTCCCCTTCTACTTTTATGACATATATTAAAATATTGAATATATATATATATATATATATATATATATATATATATATATTGAAATCTAGCATCCACATGCAATATTTGTCCTTCTGGGCTGGCTTATTTCACTTAAAATTATGATCTCTAGTTCCATTCATTTTCCCACAAATAATTTCGTTCTACTTTCTGGCTGAATAAAACCCAACTGTGTATATCTACCACATTTTCTTTATCCATTCATCTGTTGATGGACACTTAGGTTGATTTCATATCTTGACTATTCTGAACAGTACTGCAATGCACATGGATGAGCAGATATCTGTATGGTATTAGGATGGAGTTTCAAGAAAAAATTAGAACACCATGTCTGGGCATTAGAGCTTTCTAAAGTCACACTGTCGGCTTCCTCAAAAACTAAGGGTGGAAAGTCAGGCAATGTTTCATGTGGGGGGAGCAGCTGCCACCAAAGACCAGCCTCAGGAGCTGGGTGTCCCCCTGGAAGATTTCATCACCCAGAGCAAACACTACCTACACAGGTCAAGGCCTTGGGAGGGACCAAGCTCTGTGGTCAGAGCTGTGACCGAGGGTCAGGAAATCCTGCTCACAACATGCTAACCAGCTTGGGACAGCACAGGACCTCTCCCCACCCCAGACTCTCCCCTCCCATGCCACCCTGTTAGCCCCCCCACCCAGGAGGTTTCCCAGCCTTCCACCATTGACATTTGGGACTAAGTCATTCTTTGTTGCAGGGACTGTCCCCATCCCCGGCATGTACCCCCTCAGTGCCAGCAGCAATACCATCTCCTAGCCAGGACAACCAGAAATGTCTGCAGACATTACCAAATGGCCCCATCTAGGAGGTAGAAGTGGCAAACTCACTCCAGTTGACAGTAACTGCTCCAGAGCCTGGGGTCTGGGTCCTAAACTCCCCCATCTTGATGTGTCCCTCCTCCCCTCTACCCTAAGACCTGACCAAAGTCCTCTCTCTTTTGGGCTCCACTTCCTCCAATGTCCCCTGCTATCCATCCTCCACCTTGTACTTCTGAGAATAAAACATGTTTTTGCAGCAGCCTGCAAGTCCCTGCAGTCTGAGCCTTTGCTGGCCTGTCCTTTCCCCTTCGCTATTCCATTCTCCACACGTGCATCCTGACACTTGTGCCCGTGCCTTATTGGAACCACCCACCCCACTAACCCCTGCTGCCTTTCACACAGGGGCTTCTGCTGGGCAGCAGAGCCTGCTGGTTGCATCCGCAGAGTCTGGCTGCCTGGGCACAGACTCTGGCCCTGCCTCTTTACTACCTGGATGAGTGGAGACAAAGTAACAAGACCAGGTCTCAGTTTCCTCATCTGTAAACTGGGGCACTGATACCAATGTTTCACTCCCCGGGGGTGATGGAGGACAAAGTGAGTTGGTGTCCACACAGCACCTCGTTCAGTCAGTGCTGGGAAAGTTCTCCCCTCAGGCACTTTTCCAGTGCTCCTGGCCTGGCACAGGCTGCATTTCTTCAACTCTACAATAGTCTCAGGGGTAGAACATACAGTATTTTATGTGCCACTAAGAGAAAACATCTTCCAGTAGAGTTGTGGGATGCATCTTGATTTTAAAATGTTTAGAATGTTGGGAGAAGGGTGCAGCATAGAATCGAAAGTATGTGTCTGTATCTGTCAGTAGATATCTATCAAATGACTCCATGGCTATGGCAGGGTGAGAAGGTGGGGCTAACTGGGGGCCATGGCACATGCCTATAATCCCAGTGACTTGGGAGGCTCGTGAGTTCAAGGCCAGGGGCAGCTTGTATAACTTAGACGCTGACTCAAAAGAAAAAAGAAAAAGGGGAGTGAGGGTGCAGCTCAGTGGTGGAGCATTTGCCTAGCATATGAGAGGCCCTGGGTTCAACCCCCAGTATAGCAGAAGAAGAAGAGGGAGGAGAAGGAAGTGGAGAAGAAGAAAGTAGGGCTTGAGAATTCAACTGAGAAGCTGGGGAAGCAGAAACCTGATCCAGAGCCACATATAGAGCTGCTGCCAGGGCCAGGGAGAATCTCCAGGCTCCCTGACCATCTATCTGGGCATGGCTGGGATGGGAAGAGCCGGGGAAGGTCCTATTCTTGCATATGGCCACATATGCGCGCGCGCACGCGCGCACACACACACACACACACACACACACACACACACACACACACACGGGCAACAGCATGAGCTGGCCCAAGATTAGCAGCAGACCTGTTGAGTTTGACACACTTACCCTGCGTTTTTAACCTGCCTCAAAGTGAGACTCAGGTGACACAGAAGGGCAGCGGGCCCAGAGCCAGCCTCTGGGTTTGCATGCTCTCAACCTGACAAGAACCCTCTCCTGAGGCATCTTATGAGTGCTCAGACCTGGAGCTGAAGTGTCAACATTTCTTATATTGAATGTTAAGAGAGGGCTCTTCCACAGCTAGCTACAGTGGTACACACCTGTAATCCCAGCGACTCAGGAGGCCAAGGCAGGAGGATCACCAGTTTGAGGGCACAGGCAGCCGTTACAACTTTGCGAGACCCTGTCTCAGAATGATAACAAATAAAAAAGGGGCTAGGGGTACAGTTCTTGCCTGTAGCCATAGCCTTGTGGCTTCTGATTGCATCAGATCTCAGAAGCTAAGCAGGGTCGAGCCTTGCTAGTGCTTGGATGGGAACCCCAGATGCTGTAGGCTTGGGAGAAGGACCCAGCACCATTCCCAAAAATCAATCCACCATTGAAAACCCTATGAATAGCAGAGAAGCACTGACAACAGTGTTTTGCCTGTTGTACATAGGGTTGCTATGAGTCAGATACCGACTATATGGCACCTAACAACAACAACAACAGGGGTGCAGCTCAGTGGCGAGCGTCCTGGGTTCAATCCCCCAGTATAAACAAACAAACAAGCAAAAAACCCAGCAGAGCTCTTCCAGCATGGTGGTATCCACCATGCAGCCCTTTGATTCCCTCACATTACATCCTGTCGGGTTGTTGTTGTTAGGTGCCGTCGAGTCGAGTCCGACTCATAGGGACCCTATGTACAGCAGATCGAAACACTTCCCGATTCTGTGCCAGGCACATGATCTTATTTATGTTTAAGCCCATTGTTGCAGACACTGTGTCAATCCATCTGGTGGAGGGTTTTCCTCTTTTGCGTTGACCTGCCACTCTCCCAAACATGATGTCTTTCTCTAGGGATAGATCTCTCCTGACTATCCTGTGGGGTAGTCTCAATAATTCCCAGCACCCTCACACCTGAGCTTCTCAGTAACCCTGCCAGGGAGCAGGATAGAGCCAAATGTTCCCATTTCACAGATGAGGAGCTGGAGAGGGAGGTGATTTGTGCAAAGCCAACACCGAGTCTGTGACACAACCAGCACCAAGGTGCCACTGGGTGCTGTCCCACACCACATGTCTGTCTTCATAAGAACCCAGGGTGGTCAGGGGCATGGATGAAGAGCTTGAGCCTCAGGGCAGGCAGCGATTTGCCCTAAGGGTCGCTAGTGTGTGGCAGAGTCGGGGTTGAACGAGGCCCTGCTCTGGTTCACCAGATTGCTGTCCCTGCAGCTGGTCAAGACCGCGGAGCTGGACGCCTCCCGGAACTACATCGCAGGCTTCCACCCCCACGGGGTCCTGGCAGCGGGAGCCTTTCTCAACCTGTGCACTGAGAGCACAGGCTTCTCCTCGCTCTTCCCGGGCATCCGCCCACATCTGATGCTGCTGACCTTGTGGTTCCGGGCCCCCTTCTTCCGGGATTATGTCATGTCTGGGGGTGAGTCTCCCGCCCAAGGCAGCTCAATGAGGGTCAGGCTGGTGGTGCGGGTGGTGAGGGGAATGAGACTTTTTTAGGGAGAGCTACAAGCAGTTCTGGGGTTTGGCTCAGTTGGTAGAGCGCTGCTCTGCGCTCTCTGAGGCCCTGGGTTCCATCCCCAGCACCACAAAAGCAGGAGAAGGACCTGGCAGCCACTCCCAAAGCAATCCTGAAACAGTCTGCCATTGAAAACACTATGAATAGCAAAGAAGCACTGACAGTACTGGGCATGGCACAGTGTCTGGAAGGGTTTCATTCTGTTGTGCATAGGGTCGGCTATGAGTCAGACCCAACTCGATGGCACCTAACAATGGTTCTGAGTTTCTCTAAGCACACGCGGTAGGAGAAGGAGGCTAGTTCCAAAGAACTCCTTGAGGCCAAGTGCTGAGCACTGAGCCCAGTGAGGGGTAGGGAAGAGGGAGAGGACCCAAGGCACTCCCAGTTGGAGTGGGGTGGAGGTGGGGACCCCAGGCCTCAGTGGACACTTGCTGGTATTTCCTTTCTTGGGCTGCACCGACCCTCACCGTCTCTGTCCCCTTGCGCCATCCCTGAGTCCCCTTCCTGTGTTCCTAGGGCTGGTCTCCTCCGATAAGGTGAGTGCCGCTCACATTCTGAGCAGGAAGAGCAGTGGAAACTTGCTGGCCATCATTGTCGGGGGTGCCCAGGAGGCATTAGACGCCAGGCCTGGAGCCTACACGCTGCTGCTGCGGAACCGCAAGGGCTTCGTCAGGCTCGCCCTGACACACGGGTACGGCGCCTCTGGGTCCCGTCAGGGGTGGTGTTTTGGGGGAGAAAAAGCAAAGACCAACACAGATTCTACTTTGAAAGGCAGCTGCTCAGTCCGTTCACAATGATGATTATATTTTGATATCTCCTGTCCAAATTCCCAGAAAAGTTTCCACAAGGGAGGCCTGGTGATCAACGGGGCTGGGTGGGGTGGACATATTCCTCAGAGCCAGCAGAGATCTGAGACCTGTGGGATCTGGAAGAATGGAGTTGGGAACACATTGCAAGTTATTCTCATATCTTAGGGTGAAGCACCTTTGAGGAGTACGAGCCAGCTGGTGTGAGAGAGATTTTTCTAGATGGAAAGTGCAGATGTCTTATATATGGAAAGACTCTCTGGAGCACTCTGATCCCTGGTGTCCCTGGGAAGTTATGGGCCTGAGAGGGACCATCCAAGATCAGAGAGGGGCCACAGGTCTGGGAGGTAACCCACGATTCCTACTTCTGGCCCAGGGCTCAGTCCCCTGCTCCAATTCCTGGCCACTTAGTCCCTACAGGAAGCTAGGTGACCTTTCAGTGCCTCTCCAGGGCCTCCCTCATGTCCTTGCTTGTGTCCCTCCAGGGCAGCTCTGGTGCCAATCTTTTCCTTTGGGGAGAATGACCTATTTAACCAGGTGAGAAATGTGTCCGGCTCCTGGCTGCGCTGTGTCCAGAATCGGCTGCAGAAGATCATGGGCGTCTCCCTCCCACTCTTCCATGGCCGGGGCATCTTCCAGTACAGCTTTGGTTTTATGCCCTTCCGCCAGCCCATCACCACCATAGGTAAGCCAAGGTCCAGGCTGGGAGGGGAGAAACTCCAGGGACAGGGCCCTGGGCTGTGTGCTGCAAGGGCACATGGAGATGGGCCAGGCACATTCCTGCCCTCATGGGGCTCACAGTCTAGACTGGGAGGCACACCCAGGCACATAACCCTCACAGACGGCAGTCTGGTGTGAGAGCTGTGGCAGAGACACCAAGGACAGTAGTCAGTACTGCTTTCTGAGTGCTGATTCTCAGGAAAAAAGAGAAGAGGACCTACTATGTCCCAGACACTACCCTGGCTGGCACAGTTTATCCTAACAACCTTTTGTTAGGGACTATTATCCTTCATTCACTGATGATAAACTGAGGCCTGAAAAAGTTAAGTAACTTCCAAAGATCACACTACTTTTGAGTAACAAAGTTGAGGTTCAAACTAAGATCTGTCTGACTTTCTGTTATGACAGAGAAAGGGGATTTAATTCTGACCCAGAGAATCAAATGAGGCTTATCTAGAGAGGGTGAATACCAGGGAAGGGTATTCCAACTATGTTAAAACTGTGTGCAAAATAGTAATCAGTGGGCTCTGAATTAGAGCCTGAAAGCTTTTCCTGACTAAAAGGACATGAGCTTTAATGCACAGACTTGTTGTTGTTAGATGCCATCGAGTCGGTATCCAACTCATAGCGACCCTCATAGGGTTTTCAATGGCTGACTGTTTGGGGATTTCCTTGGGAGTGGATTGCCAGGCCCTTCTCCCATTTTTGCTGTGCTGGGAATTGAACTCAAGACCTCAGAGACTGCAGTGCAGCGCTCTACCAATTGAGCTAAATCCCAGCCCAATGCACAGACTTAGCACCATCTTTTTTAGCTATTTAGACAACTCTTGCTTTCTTTATGGATCCCTATTAGGTTCCTCTGAAAAAATTTGTAGATAGGTTCAATCATCTCAACTCTGTCCATTTATTGACTAGTTGAGCAAAGACTTGGTAAAACTCCTACATCAAGACCTTGCTGGGTCACGTGGCCACATTTTCATGAATTTTAATACTGGTACTTCCTCCAGAGATTTTCTCAAGAAGAGAGGGCAGGGGAGCTGCTTTCCCAGCCCAGCAGAAGCAGAGAAAGGAAGTTTGTCAGAGCCTTCCTGCCTCCTTCCTTGCTGACTGCAGGTCAGCGTGCAGGGAGGTGGTGGAAGAGGAGCTACCTGGGCTTTGACCCCCTCTTCCTAGAAATACACTTCTGATCTGGGCATCTTGTCTTCTCAAAATCAAATAGCCTGCGAGCAAAGAGCACACCGCCAGGGTTTAAAACCTAGCAGCTTCTTCCTGGCTATGTGACCTTGAACAAATTACTTAACTTCTCTGAGCTTCACTGGGTCACCTTCAAGTAGGAATAATGGCAGGTTTTGTCACCAAACAATTAAAGGACGGAACCCATGTAAATCTCATGCCCATTGCCTGGCACATTGAAATCTAGTCATAGATACATTCTAGCAGAATCTGGAAGTTGCCCTAACGCCTTAGAATCCAGTACCTGAAATTAAGGCAGGAATGGATGGCAGTGAGACACATTTCTGTGGGATGACCACGGGGGTGGGCACTTGGTCCCAAGGCCCCGTGACCCCTGTTGTTCCTGCTCCGGGCCACTGCCGCATTCTGCACCTTGCAGTGGGGAAGCCCATCGAGGTGCAGCAGGTCCTGCAGCCCTCAGAGGAGGAGGTGGACCGACTGCACCAGCACTACATCCGGGAGCTGTGCCGCCTTTTCGAGGCCCACAAGCTCAAGTTCAACATTCCTGCCGACCAGCACCTGGAATTCTGCTGAGCACCTCCAGCCGAAGGAGGGGTCGCCCCAGAGGGCAGGGCCGGCACTCAGGAGCCCACAGGAGGTGCTGTGGTTGTGGGTGGGCATTTTCGAACTCATCTCCAGAGACTCCCTAGGCTTCTGCAAATCTAATCCCAACTGGGAGCATGGGAGAGGAGACAGACTGTGGCCTCTGTGAGTTCCACTCCTGCCACCAAAGCACCAAGGGTCTCCCCCTCCTCAGCCGCTGCGTGCTGGTCTGCAGCCTGGAAGAGGATGACTTCTGAGGTCTCTGTCCTTTGTTGTGATGTCACTCAGAGATGACAAAAGGAAGCATAGGAAATAAAGCAGAGCAAGGTCTTTCTTCCACTAACCTCGTGTGACAGTGCAAGAGAAGCCACCGCTCCAGCCCTCATCCAGCACCCTGGGTGTCCCTTCCTCCCTGAGCTGAGGAGGAGGGGTGGCCACTATGCCCCACAGTCACCCTGTGCCCCTCAAGTGTCTGGGTCCTTTGAGCTGTGGCATGGCAGCCGAGGGGCCTGGGAGGTGAGCCAGGAGCACGGCACTCTCCCTGGCTGGCTGTGTGACTGTGGCAGGCCTCCTCCCTCCCACTGAGCCTCAGCTTCCTCAGCTGACACAGGTGACCGTGGAGTTTCAATTCCAACATGGCACAGGCTGAGAGGTCCACGAGGGCTCCTCTCACTCATCCTTTGTCACGTCAGCCCCCGGTCCTGGTCCTAAAGCAGGACCTCTGTAATGTTACTCCAATAAACGAGAGGATTCCATTGTCTCTCCCTTCTCTTCCTTCCTTCCCTCAAACCACGGCGGTGGGTCAAAGCCTCACCTGTGACTGCCAGCCTGGTCCAGATGCTGGGTCAGACCAGGCCAGAGAAGATCTGGACCCTCCCCTCCTGTCGCCCTAAGTGTGCCACCTCTGGCTCCATTCTGTTGGGAAAGAAAAGGGAGAGGCTATGTCTGTGGACAGAGTATCGCAGAGAAAGCCAGGTGTGAGGGCTGAGTGTGAACATAGGTGTTCGTGGGTGAATGATGCCCTGAACAGGGGAATTCTGGGTTCCAGGGGTGGGAACACGTGCCAGGAGTGAGAAAGCAGGTGGAATCGATGTTTGACTCCCCCTCCCCTCTGGCGGGGAGCAGCCCTTCCTTCTGGGAGCGCTTCCCACCAACACCTGCTACCTGGGAGGGGCATTTGGAGAAGTGTCCATTGGGATCCAAATCCTTGCTCTACCTATTTTCAGTGACACTGGGCAAGTCATATCACCTCCACACCTTGATTTTGTCATCTGACAAGTAAGGGTCACAACATCCTTCTCCAGGGTTGTGAGCAGGTCCTGAGTCACTGAGCCACCCACGTCCTTCGCAGAGTGCCACGCACTGCATGTGTTGTCCCACAGTGTGGTCCAAGGGTCACACGAGGAGCAGGAAGAAAAGGCGATGGAGTCAGAAGGGAGCGGTGACTCTGCCTCGGGATGGAGGAGCAGCAGTGTCACATTACAAAAGGAGGTGAACATGTGGAGGGGTCTGGTGCCATCTTTGCAAACAGTCTACCAAAAACTTAAACAGAAAGCCTGTGGCAGAACACTGCCCCAAGGCACTCCCCTTGACCCCCCTGCCTCAAATTCCCTGCGTGGCCATGATAAAGCCTACGTACATGTTTACTGCGGTACATTCACAATGGCCAACTTACAGAATCAGTCTAGATGTCCATTAGCAGATGACTGGATAAAGAAAATGTGGTATATATACACAATGGAATTTTAGTCAGACATAGAGAAGGAAAGTATGTCATTTGCAGGGAAAAGGATGGAATTAGAGATCAACATGTTAAGGAAAATAAGCCAGACTCCCTGGCTGGGAGTGGTGGCACGCACCTGTAACCCGAGTGACTCAGGAGGGGTTGAGGCCAGAGGAAGCCTGCATAACTTATGGACACCCTGACTCAAAATAAAAAGTCAAAAGGGGCTGAAGGTGCAGCCCACTGGTAGAGCACTTGAAAAGTGTGAGGCCCTGGGTTTAACCCCCAAGTACCACAAAATAAAGAAGAAAAAAGCCAGACTCAGAAAGACAAATATTATATTACAGGTTTTATCTCATATGCAGAATCTAGATTTAACACACACACACACACACACACACACACACACACACACACGCAATGACATGAAAATTGAAGGGGAACTATTTAGAAAGAGGAAGGGGACCAGTAGGGGGAGGGCACAGAGGGACGAGAGAAGGTAATGGGGGGTGGCTACATATACATTTATGAAAATGTCATAATGAAACCCATCATTTTATACAATGAATATAGGCTGATAATTTAAAAACGCAAAAAAACCCAGGTCTAGTGGTACACACCTGTAATCCCAGCGGCTCAGGAGGCAGAGTCAGGAGGATTACAAGTTCGAGACCAGAGGCAGTCTGGGTAACTTAGCAAGACCCTTTCTCAAAAAAATTTAAAAAATGGGCTGGGGGTACAGTTCAGTGGTTCAGCACTTGGCAAAGCATGCAAGTGCGAGCCCCTGATTCAACTCCCAATACTGAAAACAAAAAAAGAAAAGAAAAGAAAAGAAAGAAAGAAAGAAAAAGAAAAGAAAAGAAAAAAGAAAAAGAAAGAAGAAAAAAATGTATGCACAGCCACCTACTACCCTCCCTGGCACACAATAGGTCCTTGGTAAGAGGCAGCCTTAGCCAGAGTACAGATCATATATGGTAAAAATGGCTCTATAACAGAGAATGTCAAGTTCGCTGAGGTAGGGACTTCAAGGAAATTTTTGGAAATTAAAGGAGGACGTGGGTGGAAATAAATAAATAAAGCCAGCATATGCCAAGGGCCTTAGTCAGCCTCACATCTCTGCTCTGGCTCCATCTTGCCCTCCCCCACCCTCCCTCATCCATACCCACAGTGAGCTGTCTCAAACACAAAGTCCTCCTGATCAGACTTAGGAATTTCCAGTCAGGATCAGCAAAATGGGGCCCGGAAATGGGGAACCACAGAGGCAAGATAATCGGTCACCAGGTAACCAATTAGATCCCCTGAGTTTTGGTCAGACTATATAACTTTCATTTCCTTAAGTCCTATTTTTCTAAGAACAACATGTCCCATGACCTGGCCAGCGGTCACCTAGCTAATTAATCTCTTGTTGTTGTTGTTGTTGTTGTTAGGTGCCATCGAGTCGTATCCAACTCATAGAGACCCTCATAGGGTTTTCAATGGCAGATTGTTTCGGGATTGCCTTGGGAGTGGGTTGCCACGTCCTTCTCCTGTTTTTGGCAGTGATGGGGATCAAACTCGGGACCTCAGAGACTGCAGAGTGGCGCTCTACCAACTGAGCTAAATCCCAGCCCCAATTAATCTCTAGGGAGAAACAAAAGAAACAACTGCTTTTTATTTCTATTGGCCAACATATAGGTACCTCCTAAATGGGGACCAACCTACTAAAGCTGGCTCAAAAAGTCCAGCCCAAAGAAAGAGACCATAAAAACCCCTAGACAACAGCCCCACCTCATCTACCCAGTCAGGATCCCTTCGTTCATACTGAGGTTTTGTCTATTTTCTCAATGAAAGCTTCCTTGCTCTCACTTGCCTTTGCTATCTGTGGGTTTACCCCTGGGTGTGTGGACCCAGGAGCCCAATACCCAGCACCTGAGGAGAGACTCTGGTCTCCCTCCTATGGCTGTCCATCAGTCCTGGGTTAGAGTTTGTACCTGTCCAGATCCCAGCGGAGCCTGAAGGTGACTTGAGGAGGGCAGAAGAAAGACTCGATTTCCCGAGGTATGCATGGAAATTGTTGTTGTTGTTAGGTGCCGTCAAGTCGATATCCAACTCGTAACGACCCTCTGTACAACAGGGGAAACACTATTGTCAGTGCTTCTCTGCTGTTCATAGGGTTTTCAATGGGAGATTGATTTTTGGGAGTGAGTTGCCAGGTCCTTCTCCCAAGCCTACAGCATCTGGTGTTCCCAGGCGGTCTCCCATCCAGGTACTAACCAGGCCCGACCCTGCTTAGCTTCTGAGATCTGATGGGATCGGACACCACAGGGCTACCACTGCAGGTGCATGGGAATTAGGAAACCACAAAAGATGGGGCCAGAAGCCACCCAGAAGCTGGGCAGGACAAATGGAGGTGGTGGGTACCTGAACCAGGAGAGACTCAAGCCCAGGGGCTCCCCTTGGCTAAGGGGCACAGGCAGCTTCGGGTGACCCTGCGGAATCTGCTTTCCTGCTGACCTCCTCCCTTGTGGCAGTCTCCTGCTGAGTTTCCAGAACCTGAAGCCAGCAGCAGCCAGGCAGCTGGAGCTCCTGGCACAGAGAACACGGCACAGACAGCCGGGAGGACACAGACGACACAAGACATCCCTCTCGAAGCCCCGTGTCTTGGCCTGTCATTCACTCCTCCACGCAGACTGGCCTCTTTTCTTCAGCCTCCCTCAACGCTAAGCTCCTGACACATGGAGCCATTGGCAGTCCCTCTTCATGCTCCCTTGTGCCTCTGGTTCTTTGCCCAAGCTGTTCCCTCAGTCTGGAATGCCCCCTACCCTGACTATTACCTCCCCTTTGCCTGGGTGATTGACTTCAATGCTTCAGCATTGCCTAGTGCTTTTGAGGGAATCTTCCCTAATGCCACTCATTTCCCATGCTTCCCCTTCCTCTGCCACAACAGTCTGGGAGGTCACCGCCTGGGTGGATACAATGGACCACCAAGAGCACCTGTGTCCTCTCCCTCAAATAAATCCGAACTCCTGAGGTACTCTCTGGCACCTGAGGGCAGCACCTCCATACCTCCTCAGCCTGGCGATCAAGGCCCTGTATCTTCTGTGCCTAGACCTGGCCAGCTTCTGCTCTGGGGCCTTTTGCGGCCACCCATCACCCCTGCGCCCTGCATTGCACTCTGGGTGCTCTCCTCTTCCTTCTCTTAGTGACACTCTTTCTCCTTACCTGGTTCATGTCACTCACCCCTAAAATTTACCTCCTGTATCGGATCTCAGCCTACCCCAGCCACCCTCTAACTCTGCCCTCTACCCTGAATCCAAGTTAGTGCTCTCTTTGGGGCTGGCTTTGCAGGAGAAAGGGTCATAGTCACTACTGAGTGAATGGACTTCTCTGTCTGAGAGCCAAGACCATGTCCTGTTGCCTTCAGCCCACACCCACACCCTACCCCACACTGGACCTGGTATGCCTCGGCATCCCCAAGAAACAGAATTGGCTGAAATCAGCAGTTCTCACACAGCCCTTCTCCCAATCCAGCACAAGCTGGGCCTGGGGCAGGATGAGGCGGGAGGACTCCGGCCTTGCTGGTGGAGGTGACCAAGTTTGTTAGCTACTGCTGCATAAAATAGATCATTCCTCATGGGGGCAGTGAACACGAGCAATGCACAAGGAAATGCATGTATGGAAGTGTCATAATGAGACCCACCAAGTTGTACAATAAAAACTAATAATAAAATAAGATTACCGGGAAAAAAAAATAAAACGGATCATTCCAAAATTTAGCTGCTTTAAACAACAAACATTTCTTGTCTCACAGAGGAATCTGGGAGTGGCTTAGCTGGTGGCTCTTGTTCAGGGTTCTCCTGAATGGCATTGACTAGGGCTGCAACTCTGAAGGCTTGAGCAGGGCTGGAGGGTCCCCGTCTGCATTCATTCACCTGGCTGATGGCAGGAGGCTCTGTTCCTTGCAATGTGGGCCTCCCCATTGGCTGCCAGTGGCATGGCTTCTCCCAGAGCCAGCAAGCAGAAAGAGAGAGAGGCCACTCTGTCTTTTGTGACCTAGTCTCTGAGTCATACAACTATTTTTTTTTTTTTTGGGTATTGGGGGTTGAACCCAGGGCCTCGCGCCTGCATGCCCTGCAAGTGCTGGACCACTGAGCTGCACCTCAGCCTATTTTTTTTACTTTTTGAGACAGGGTCTCGCTAAATTACGCAGATTGCCTCTGGTCTCGAACTTGCGATCCTCCCGCCTCCGCCTCCCTAGACGCTGGGATTACAGGCGTGCGCCACCATGCCCAGCAGTCATACAACTATTGATTCCACCTCAGTCTATTGGTCAGATGTGAGTCACTCACTCCGGTCCACACTCCACCTGAGAATGTGAGTACCAGGAGGTGGGACGGTTTGGGGCACCTGGAGACTATCAGCCACTGTAATGGGGTCAGCCCTCAGATACTAGACGGGGCTTCCCAAACCTGTGTCCTCCTGCACAAAGCAGCTTACCTTGGAGGACAGACGCTGAGCTAGTCACAAAGAGGACCCCCAGATGGGTGGGAGCAACAGTCTGAGGAAAAGTTGGAGGCAAGAATGACCATGCCCCATGGCCTGGCTGGGAGGAAGGATAAGGTGCCCATTCACCTTGAGAGAGCCAGGAAGGAAGGCAGGGAGGGAGAGGCTTGAGGGAAGAAGACTCTCTCTTTCTCACACGACCTGGGAGGCCCCACCTTGAAGACACCAGCGGCATAAGACAAAAAGAGTATAGCGCCCTGAGCCCGCAGCAGGGCCACCCAAGCCGGAAGATCTACACTGGACTTAGTGTGCACAGTTTAAAAGGTATTTTTACTGTGCTAAGCCTCTGAGTTTGAAGAATATTTGTTACAGCAGTCGCTCCCCCCACCCTACCCATGTAAGCATTCAGTTATTAATTTAGCACCTCCCTACCGACACTTCCAGCCCCTCATGCCTGCCTCAGGGGGCCTCCTCACTGTGTAGGAAGGTGGTCTCCTCTACCCCAGGTACGTGCAAATAGTCACACGGGAGGAATACAGGATTTGTCAGCATGATAGAGAGGGTCAGAGGTCCCCCAAGGGATGGGGACGGCAGGAGCCTCCTCTGAAATCAGGGTGCTCTTTGACCTGGGGAGAAGTTTTCTGACATCATCAACAAAAGGGCCAAAGGGCCTGCTGGGGCCCAGCCCTTCTGATACTACTGCTTTATGGTGACTTGGCCAGGGTTGGCAAGAAGGACAGGGGTCAGCCAGCAAAGCAGAGGCGGCAGCCACGTGGCCTGGGGCCAAGGCTCGGTCTTCCTCAGGGACTCTGCTTTCTCAGGACTCAGAAGGAGGCAGGGAGGTGGACGGGCACGAGAGGGAAGCTGCTGAGGGAGCAAAGGCAGAGAGGAGGGCAGCTGCAGGCACATGGTGATTCAGGGTGCACGGATAAGATTTAGAGAGAAGGAGCTTTGAGGTTTAGATCTCTGTTCAGTAAACTTTTATTGAGCCCTTGTGATGTAACGGCTGCTGGAGGTAGAGAGGGCCCTGGCTTTGCCTTGCCTGCTGTCTGGTAGAACTCCAATGTCAAAGAGGCAGGAAATCCTCCCCAAGGGCTGCAGGAGCCCTGGAAGGTCCTTGAGCTGATGGGGGTTAAGGGCAGGCTATGGGCAATTGTTGGGCTGGGATTTAGCTCAGTTGGTAGAGTACTGCACTGCAGTCTCTGAGGTCCCGAGTTCAATTCCCAGCACCGCAAAAATGGAAGAAGGACCTGGCAATCCACTCTCAAGGCAATCCCAAAACAGTCAGCCATTGAAAACGCTATGAGGGTCACTATGAGTCGGATACCGACTCGACGGCACTTAACAACAACAATAATGGGCAACTGTTATGGGCTGAATTGGGCATCTGTCTTAATGATCTCATGCCAGGGCACAGTCAGTTCCCTGAGCACTGCCTGAGAACCTACTATGTGCCAGGGTCTGGGGTGCTCTACTTGCCTCATCGCAGTGACACACACAGGGTCCTCTTTGTATAGAGAAGGTTTATTTGCCAGGCAGCTTAAAGGATTTTCTGGAATCCTGGAGCCAACAGAAGGGCTGCCTACTCAGACAGCCACCCCATACTTCTCCCACCCTGCCTGATTCTGGCCTCTATGATCTAGAATGCCCTAGATCAGTGCTTCACAAAGGTGTCTGTGGCCAAGGGTCAGACCCACCAGCATGATCTAAGGGAAGTGACAGGGACTGAGAACCACCCAGGTCCTGGGCTCCCACTTCACCCTTCCCGCGCTTGGCTATGCCACCCTACATATGCAAGTTCTCCTGCTGAGTCTGTTTCTTCCATGATAAATGGTTCATCCATAAATGGATATTCAGTAAGCACTTTTGTTCTTCCTCACTCCTCCTAAGCCACTCTAAGAGTGGCTTTGGAAAGACCTGCAAGAGTTTGTGTCTACCACAAAGTAGATCTGGGCATTTCTTCGATTCTTCCTTTCACTCCCTGTGGGAAAACTGACCTGAGCATTTCCATTTCAGGCTGAACTGGTGCCTTGTCCATCCAGGTACATCTTCAGTGGAGAACGAATAGAAAAGATGGCAGGTAACTCCTTTCTGGGAGTGTTCACTCTTGCACCCCAGTTACAGGCATGAGCCACTATGCCCAGCCCTGGCAGCCCTTTATAAAAGGAATTTCATTTTTTTTTTGTGGTACTTGGGGTTTGAACTCAGGGCCTCACACATATTTTGCAAGTGCTGTATCACTGAGCTGCACTCCCACCCCATTTTTAAATTTTTTATCTTGAGACAGGGTCTTGCTAAGTTGTACAAGCTGCCTCTGGCCTCAAACTCACAATTCCCCTGCCTCAGGCTCCAAATCACTGGGATTACAGAAATGCACCACTATATCCAGTGTTAAAGGGGATTATAAAAGAGCGAACAGCAACAAAACTCTGACCAGTGATTAAGGACCACAAGATGCCGCCACCTAAACTTTTATAGAAAGTAAAAATTGTCAGAGGCCTGCATTTGGGAATTCGCAAAGTCTGTGGCCAAGGATCAGATTTTTGCTTTTTCATTTGTTTCTAATCCTTCATGGGCCTATCCATTTTGTAAAATGTAATATAAATCACCAGAAAAATGAAAAAGAAAACCAAGACAAGCACAGTACAATTTTTTATTATTAGTTTCAGCAAACATAAAATTACCCTGCCACATTGATCTCTGCAGAGCCTACCCTTTGCCTTCTGAAGTTTGATCTCTTGACTACCAACTTAGGAAACAAGAGAAAGATCAGAAAAGTTGGATTTAAGTTGTGTGATTCAACTCAAATTTATGGAAAATGGCACAGCCATTTTTGGATGACTGATTGGCAATTTCTCTTAAAGTTAATCATAGGCTTACCATACAACTCAGCCAATGTGCTCCTAGCTAATTACCCAACGGACTGGAAAACTAGTCCACATGAAAACTTGTACATGAATATTTGTAGCCACTTTATTCATAATCACTCCAAACTGGAAGTAAGCAATTAGTGGTTAAAATACAGTATACTCATACAATGGGTTGTATGAATGGAGTGAATTGCTTCTCATATGCAGAAATGAATTAAAATAAGCTATTAATTCAAACAACAGCACAAATGAATTTTAAGTGCATTTTGCTAAGTGAAAGAAACCAGACCAAAGAGGCTATCTACTATATGATTTCATTCACTTTACATTTCCGAAAAGGATAAAATATAGAGAAGTGAACAATAGATCAGTAATTATTAGGGACTTAGTCTTTGGGAAACCATAGGGACATTTTTAGGGCGTGGAACAAATCCATATGATATTGTAGTGGTGTCTACATAACACTGTATGTTGGTTAAAATCCACTAAGTTAACTTTAATGTATACAAATTAAATTTCAAAAATCAATCATAAGCCAGGCATGATGGCTCACATCTGTGATCCCAGCACTCAGAAGACTGAAGGAGAAGGATCATGAGCTCAAAGCCAGCCTGGGCTACACAGCAAGACCCTGTCTCAAAAAACCAAACCAAAACAAAATGAATTGTAGCAGCCAGTTTTCTCACTGTTGGAGAGGGACGAGGACTAGAATGATACATGTGGTAAGGGATTCAAGTAGGAAACATCAGTATGAACGCATGTTAAACTTAATATAGATGCAGATGGACAGATACAAAACTAATTATAAATATGTATGTATACACAGGTTAGGGCACGTGCATGTACTTCCTAGCTCTGACTTTGAGCGAGCCTAGACGCAATGATACCCAGTAACACTGAGCACACCTAGAGCCCAGATCTTGGTTTTTAATACCATTCTCTAAAAGAGGTGTTCCTGACATATTTGGAGAAATGGCCTGTTCTAGAACTGAGGCAGGGAAAATACAGATGAGTCTGAAGAATCTTGGAGTGCCAGAAATTAAAGTGGTGCTCAAAAAAATGAAAGGTTAGGTCATCTTACACAGGAGCCAAACTGGGAAAAAGATCCCAGTGGTCAGAGCAGAGACAATTTGAGCAACAGAACAAAGTCCATAGTACTGGGATTATAGTCTAAAGTATAAAATAAATATTCATGGGTACATGGTGATGGAAATGATTGAATAATAAGTTAATGGGGGAGAAGAGAAACATGTCCCTTACAGAAGGTTCCCAAATAATTTATGTAGCAATTCTTCCCTCAAGGAGGTAGAGCTTCACTCTCTCCCAGTTCAACTGGGATATGCTTAGTAACTTGCTCCCAAGGGCAGAGTACACACAGAGTTGGGTGTAGGGGAGGGATAGGGAATAACTTCATACTGGAAAAACCTGGCAAACACTACCTTGTGCAGGTGATTAAGGTTAATGTCACCAGTGATAAGTCATGTTGATAGTATGTACCTTTGATAAGGTATGATAAAATGGCACTTCACATATGTGAGCCTTCTCCTAAACCCCACAACCCCAGTGTAATCAGGAGAAAAACACTAGATAAATCTAAATTTCAGAACATTCTTTTTGTTTGTTTGGTTGGTTTTTAGTTTTTGTTGAGACAGGGTCTCAGCATGTAGCCATGGCTGACCTGGAACTCACTATGTAGTCCAAATTGGCCTCAAACTTGTAGCGATCCTCCTGCCTTACCCTCCCAAGTGCTGGGATTACAGCTGTATGCCATCACATCTGGCTCAAATTCAGGAACATTCTACAAAATATCTGATCTCTACTCCTCAGAATTAAAGATCATCCAAAACAAGGAAAGCCTGAGAACTGTTAGAAACCAGAGGAATCTAAAGATATGATAAATAAATTTAGTCGGGCATCCTGGATGGGGTCTCAGGACACATAGAAATCATTAAGAAAAACTGTGACTAAAATATGGAGTATAGTTAATAATGAACCAATTTTGGCTCTTTAGTGATGACAAACTTATAATAATAATAATGTAAAGTGTTATACTGGGTAACTTTTTAGGGTGAAGGGTATATAGGAGCCCTCTATACTGTTTTTACAATTTTTCTATAAATCTGATTCTAAAAGTTGACATTTATTTATATTAAGAAAATTTCTAGAATGCTGTATGTTTCCTGAAGCTGATGTAGCAAATGACTACAAACTTAGCCACTCAAAACATCAGGAATGGGAGGGTTGGGGATATAACTCAGAGGTAGAGCACTTGCCTAGCATGAGCAAGGGCCTGGGTTCAATCCCCAGCACTGAGGGGGAAGGGGAATTATTCTCTAACACCCTGGAACTCTGAAGTCAGTGGCAATAGTGTCACCTTCATAATCAGCAGGACCACTTTTCCTCCACAGGCTTTGGTGGGGATCTGTTTCCTTGCCCTTCTTGGCTTCTAGAGCTTCATTCCTTGGCTTATGGACTTTCTGCATCTTCAAAAACCAGTAATATATTCCACTCTCTCTGCTTCCATCATCACAGTGCCTTCTTCCTTCTGTGTCTAGCAAAACCTCTGCTTTGGCCTTCCAAAGATACATGTGATTGCACTTAGAGCCCTTCTGGACAACCCAGGATAATCTCTTCACCCCAAATCCTTAACAGAATCACATCTACAAAAACTTCTGTTGTTGTTGTTGTTGCTGCTGCTGCTGTTTCTTTCTTGCCATGTAAGATAACACTAACAGGCTCCAGGGTCTAGGACATGGGTATCTTTGAGGGGCCATTTTTCAGCCTACTACAGCCGCCAAGCAAATTATTTACTCTCTCTGAGCCTCAGATTCATCGTCAAGAAGTTATATGTACAAATGCAAGTAAACTAGAAAGGCCACCGAAGTAGTGGAAGGGGGAGGCAAGGGCCTGAGTTCCCCTTGTCTTAGACAATACTCTGTCCTCAAATGCTCCTCCCCCCACATTGTGCAAGATCCATCTGAGGACGTGTGGTATGGGCAAAAATACAAGGGGCTGGGGATTCTAAATCCCAAGTTCAAGTCCCAGATCTGTCAGAAGCTTGCAGTGTGACAAGTGACAAGTAAATCACTCTCAATATCTGGTACAATTCTGAGAAGTACTTATTTGTTAATCTTGCCCTGAGAAAGGGCTGGAAAGGGACCCCTGAGGTCTCTCTCAGCCTGAGATGTCACAATTACAGGATAGGCCCATGCCCAGTATTTTCCTATTGACAAAAGCATCTCAGTGCCTCCTAGTAACTGAGTAATGCTTAGCCATGGTAGTCATAGCAGTGGTGCAGGTACAGTGACTTGCGGGGAGTGACGAGGGCAGGGAAGAGCCTCCTTGTTTCTCACTCACACCTCCAAGGCTCCATTAGCTTTGACCAGGGTCAGCAAATGATAACCTGTGTTTGAATGACTGTGAGAAGGTGATGGGAGCCGGGGTGTCCAGTGAACATTCGCCATCAATCTGATGACAAAGAACATGACTTTGAGGCCCAGTTAAGTGAAATGTCCTCCCCCAAAAGAATTCCATTCTTATTAGTAGATCTCTATTACAAAAAGTTATACTCAATTATTTACTTTGAGTTTTGTCAATGAAAGCTTTGTGGAAATGTGTGTCCTCTGTTATATAACTACTTGCATAACATCCTCAGTATTGCCTCTTGGCTGGGCATAGCCGTGCACTCCTGTAATTCTAGTAACCAAGGAGGTAGAGGCAGGAGGATCACAGGTTTGAGGCCAGAGGCAGCCTGTATAACTTAGTGAGACCCTGTCTCAAGATAAAAATAAAAAATGGGCTGAAAGTGCACTCCAGTGGTAGAGCACTTGGAATGTATGTGTGAGGTCCTGGTTTCAGCCCCTAATTACTAGGAAAAAAAAAATATATATATATATGTATGGGGCCTGCAGCCATAGCCCTGTAGAATCCAATCCCATCAGATCTCGGAAGCTAAGCAGGGTCGGACCTGGTTAGTACCTGGATGGGAGACCACCTGGGAACACCAGATTCTGTAGGCTTGGGAGAAGGACCTGGCAACCCCCTCCCAAAAATCAATCTGCCATTGAAAACCCTATGAACAGCAGAGAAGCATTGACAATAGTGTTTCCCCTGTTGTACAGAGGGTTGCTATGAGTCGGATCCTGACTCGACGGCACCTAACAACAACAACATATATATCGGGGTGGAGAGCCCCTTGGCCCACAAAACTCTCATCAGCCCTCCTTTGGTCAGTTGGCCTATCCGTCATCTCAGATATGTCCTAAGCCATCCCTGGTCCACCTTCCACAGTGTCCAGCCAGAAGCAGCTTCCCAGTGAAGTGTGACCACACCAGTCCCCTGGTGCAAACTTCCCCCTTGTTAGTATGTGCTGTCTGGTTGGGCCAAGGCCTTGGTTTTTCCTGTTTTCCTGCCAGCCACTCTCTTCCTTCCAGTCGGGGTGGACTTCTGATTCTCTGGAGCACCTTGCTTCCCCTATCGTCAGTATCTTGCTCAAGCTGCTCCTTCTGCCTAAGATGCCTTTTTTCACCCAAGTCATTGGCTTTTTAAGTCATTGCTGACGTCACCTCCTCCAGAAAGCCTTCCCTAACCCACTTCCCTTGAGGCTGTTTAGTGTGCGCTCGTGCACGCACACACACACCTCGGGGTTTCCCCACCCTTGCTTCCTGCCAAACCACCACTGACCACACTATTTCCATGCCTGTGGCCTCCAGTAGACTGGGAGCCCCTCAGACCTACAGTTGATCCAATTTTGGACTGATGCCCTGCTTCCCAACAGCAAGACTTCTGCTGGCTCTTGTGGCTTGGGCAGAGAGCAGACCAGCGTTTAACCTGGGTGTCAGGAGGCCCCGTTTATTTTCTTCCACAGACTGCATTTCTCATCTATACAATAGGAGCAGGGGACCCCAGCTTGCTCTAAGGCCTGGGCCAAAGGTGGGAGTGGAAGCAGGGAGGCAGGGGCGGCAGCTGACCTCCAAGAAACCTTTATCAATCCTCATAGGCAACCCCAGACAATCACGTGTGTGGGCCCTGGGACTGGCGTGATCTGGGCCATTCCAGCCAAAGGTCACTCCTTGGTGACCAGCTGCAGCTGGCTTGGCCCTGGCCCCTGCCGGTCCCCCTCCCATCCCTTCCCTCCCTTGAGATCCAGGAACAAAAAGGACCTTGGCTGGCCAGGCTTCTGATGGGAGTTCAGGAGTACACGTGAGCGAACGTGTACACACGTCTGTGCATGTTTCTGCAAGAGGACCTGTGTGTGTACATGGCTTGTGGGAAAGCACGTACACGCCTGTGCATGAGCCTGTGGGTGCACGTCTGTGTGCCCCAGTGTGTGCTCCACACGCACACTCACAGGAGTGTGTGCTTGCATCCCCACGTGCCGGCACGGGCACGGCTGCAAGCAGGACACTGCATGAGTAACAGCAGGTGGTGAGAAGGCAGAGGGGTGCCAGGCCACTTCTGCCCCACTGTATTTGGTTCTTTGGGGTTCCCCTGATCCCTTCCCACTCCCAATCTCCCACCTGCCGATGTTCTCGGGGCTCCTAGTCTGTAGGGACCTTCTGCCCTTCTCCCATGGATCCAGTGCTGTTAGGCGAGAGAGGAATCCTGAGGTGGGGGGAGGAACCCCTCAGGGTGCTGCTGGAGGCACTGACGCACTCCGCCAGATGCGCGTCCTGGGGATGGGACGCAGAACTTTGCCCGTGCTAAGCAAGTGGTCTATGACTCAGCTCTGTGCCCCATCCTCAGACTCCCTCTTGTGATTTTTAAGTGCTCCAACTCAAAACCCCCCACCCCTGTCCTCTCTTGGGCTTACTGGGGACTACTGAGGACACTTTCCCAATGTGCAGAGCATTGTAAACACCTGGGAATTACATTGCCCATTCCCACTCTGAGTGACCTTCAGCCTCCACTAACTGGTGAAAGGCAGCTGGAAGAAACTCTAGGGCACAAGTCACATTCCAGGGCCCCAAGACTGCTGGGCCTGGAACCACAGCTTGCTTAGCTTCCTCCTGTTCTCCCCAGCTCCCCCAGTTTCCTTCTGGTTTCTCCTAGAGCATTTCCTTGTTTGTTGTTGTTGGGGTTTTTTGTTTGTTTTGTTTTGTTTTGTTTTTTGAGACGTCTCCCTATGGAGCCCAGGCTGGCCCCCATACTCCTGATCCTCCTCCCTCAGCCTCCAGAGTACTGGCATTACAGGTGGGTGCCACCATGCCTGGTTGGGGCATTTATTTAATAAGTCAAGCTTATAGGGGCTCCTCACCTCAAGGAGACCAGGGAGGGTGGGCTGAGAACCATTTATCCTATCTCCCCACAACCCACTATACAAACAGGACATCAAGGCTCAAGGAGGCTGTGGGTCTTTGGAGCCCCTGTCTCAAGAGCTATAGTGCCACACACTCACCTTCATCTCCCTCTCAGCCATGCCCCCAATAACCCTGAGCTAGGAAGGGTTCTTGAGTCTGCTGAGGTCCCCCAGTCCTCTCTTAACCATCACCTCTCCTTGGGAAGTGAAGCATTCATGGTCAGGAAGGGAATAGGAAGACATCAGGAAGGCACCAGCAAGGCAAGAGTTGCTCTGGCGATCCCCTCTCCACATGGCCTTCAAGGGGAGGCACCTGTGAGGCAGATAGTGTTTGGGGTGATAGGTTGAGACCTGCTCCTTCCCAGATTGGACTTGCTGGGTGCAAAGGTACCCTTGTAGAAATTGATGGAGATGGATCCCAACTCCAATTCTCTACTCACCAGGTTGAGTTGCTTTAAGGGAGTCAGCACATACTCTGGGAGGCCCCATCTCCCCACCTGTGGGAAGCAGGGCGAAGCAGAGGATTTCAGGGCACAAGATCTGAGCCCCAACCCCACTCCTCATGCCCATGACACTCTCTTTCAGTGAGTGAGTCAGTTACTTACCTGGCCTGTGCCTTGTTGTTGTTGTTGTTGTTAGGTGCCATCAAGTCATGTCCGACTCATAGCAACCCTCATAGGGTTTTCAATGGCTGACTGTTTCGGGATTGCCTTGGGAGTGGATTGCCAGGTCCTTCTCCCATTTTGCAGTGCTGGGAATCGAACTCGGGACCTCAGAGATTGCAGCACAGCGCCCTACCAACTGAGCTAAATCCCAGCTCGGCCTGTGCCTTAGTTTCCTCATTTGTTAGTGGAGATGACCATAGGACTCACCCTACAGGCTATTATAAGGACTAAGTGGCATAAGGCACACAGATTGGCAGGCCCCCAGCACACACTGGGCTTTGGAAAGCTAGCGGCTATTTTTGCTCTTGTCATGTGCCAACCCAGGGTTGTATAACTGGCTCGGTCCTGTGGCCTCACTGACTTGACACAACTCCAGGCTTTGTGAAAATCAGAGGACATCGCACAAAGGAGACACTGGCAGCAGAGTTTAAAAAGCTTCCCCCTCCCTGTCCCACCCGCCCTACCTCTACTGCCTCCCCTGGCTTCAGAAAGGAGCAGCAGAGTCCCCAGGGGCTCCAGCACAGGGCTGGGTGCCTAGTGTGTACTCAGGGCAGGTGAGCTAATCTGGGTGGAGATGGGTGTGTGTCCTATTCTGCAGGGTCCGCTGCATGGTGCAACCAGACCCTGGTTTTTCCTGTTTGCTGAAGTGGACAGAAGCTTTATGGATTTAACTTTCCCCTGCCAGTGTTTATTCAAAGATGGTTATGTTGTTGTTTATCTTGTTTCTTCAGGTTAGGAAATATATTTATTTTGTCAGATTTCTCTTTTCAATTTTTCCCCAGTAATCTTATGTGATCAGTAATTTTTAGTGTACAATTTAATGGGTCTTATTATGAAATTTCCATACATGCACTTCATTATACATTGCTCGTGTTTATTTCCCCTGTTCTTTTCAATTTTTAATTATGGTAAAATACAGGTAATGTAAAACTTACCATTGTAATCATTTTTAAGGATGCCATTCAAATATGGTCACGTGGTTCTACAATCATTACCACCATCCATTTCCAGAACTCTTCCTCTTGCAAAACCCAAACTCTGTACCTATTGAACAATAACTTCCCATTCCCTCCAATTCTCTTGCTCATTGTTGTTTTGATCTGTGCAAGAATTGGTGTTGGGCTGGGCACCACAGACCATGCCTATAATCCTAGGGCCTGGGGAGGCTGAAGCAGGAAGATTACAAGTTCAAGGCCAGAGACAGCCTACACAACTTAGCAAGACCCTGTCTTAAAATAGAAAAGGGGCAGGGGGTGGTTCAGTGGTAGAGCACTTGCCTAGCATGTGTGAGGTCTTGGGTTCAGGTCCCTAACACTGAAAAAAAAAAGTTGGTTTTCATGGTGTGAATCCTTTAATAAATATTTACTAATAGTTTCCTGGTCCCTGGCACTGTACCAAGCCTAAAATTCAAAGAAGACTCGAGCTTTATCACTAGTCATGAAGGTTTAGGATTCAATAAACCTGGAAAAAAATGGGAGTGTAATTTTTGTCCTTCCTCATTCAGCAAAGCTCTTCTGACCCTGTCAGGCCGGTAGAGCCAGGAAACAGCAATGGAAGATACCCGCTCCTCCTAGAGGTTTTCATGTCTTTTGAGAATGTAGAGGAGCAGGGCCCACCTGCAGCCACCTGGACCTTCCTCCTCATACTTCTCCGCTGATTCAGCTCCTACCCACATTCTTACCAAGAGAATTACATGCTGCTGGGGAAATGCCAGGGAGCAGGCACCTTGGAGTTCATGGAAGCTCAGGTCCTGGGTTCCAGCCCACCTCTATGGGACCCCACTGGGTGACCTTGACCTAATCCCCACCCTTCCTTTGATTTCACTCTGCTATCTATCAAATTGGGATTAATAATCCCTAATTTGTATACACCAAACACCCTTGTCACAGTGTCTGATCCTGTCAGATCTTGGGAGCTAAGTAGGGTTGGGCCTACTTAGTACTTGGATGGGAGATCGCCTGGGAACACCGGGTATAAGCTTGGGAGAAGGACCTGGCAACCCACTTCCAGAAAACAATCAGCCATCAAAAACCCTATGAATAGCAGAGAAGCACAACAATAGTAGTTTGTCTGTTGTACATAGGATTGCTATAATTCAGACACTGACTCAAAAGCACCTAACAACAACAGCACAAGCATGAGTGGGGCTGGGGTTTAGCTCAGTTGGTAGAGTGCTGCTCCGCACTCCCTGAGGACATAGAGGAACAAAACTGACTACATTTGTGGAAAGAGACAATGGAAAAGCTCAATATCAAATGTCAGAATAAGATCAGGTGCTGCTTGTAGATCAGACTATGAACTCCTCATATGCAGGTTCAAACTGAAACTTAAGAAAATTAGAACAAGTATATGAGAGACCACTTCAAGAACAGGTTTAATGCATTAGACACCAGTGATAGAAGACTAGATAAGTTGTGGCATGACATCAAAGATGACTCGTGAGGAAAGCAAAAAGTTATTTAAAAGTCAGGAAAAAAAGAAAAGACCAAATTACATGTCAAAAGAGACTCTGAAAGTTGCCCTTGAACATCAAGCAGCTAAAGTAAAAAGAAGACACAACCAAGTTAAAAAACCAAACCAAAGATTTCAAAGAGCAGCTCGAGAAGACAAAATCATATACTATACTGACACGTCCAAAGAGCTGGAGATAGAAAACCAAAAGGGAAGAACACACTCTATTTTTCTCAAGCTTAAGGAATTGAAGAAAAAATTCAAGTCTCAACTTGCAATAGTGAAGGATTCTACAGGGAAAATATTAAACAATGCAGGAAACATCAAAAGAAGATAGAGGAAATACATAGAATATTATACCAAAAAGAATTGGTAGATGACCAACCATTTCAAGAGGTTATAAATGATCAGGAACCAATGGTATTGAAGGAAGAAGTGGACGTTGCCTTGAAGGCCTTGGTGAGACACAAGGCTCTAGGAAGTGATAGAATACCAATAAAGATATTTCAACAAACAGATGCAGCACTGGAGGTGCTAACTTGTTTGTGCCAATCTCTATGCTGAGCAACTAATCTGAGAAACCTGGACTTTATGAAGAAGAATGCAGCATCATGATTGGAGAAAGACTCATTAACAACCAGTGTTATACAGATAACACAACTCTGCTTGCTGAAAGTGAAGAGGATTTGAAACACTTACTGATGAGGATAAAAGAACATAGACATCAATATGGATTGAGCCTCAACATCAACAAAACAAAAAGCCTTACAACTGGGTCAGTAAGCAATTTCATGACAAATGGAGAAAAGATTGAAGTTGTCCAAGATTTTGCTTTCCTTGGTTCTACAATCAATACCCAAGGAAGCAGCAGTCAAGAAATCAAATGACGCATTGCACTGGGAAAAGCTGTTGCAAAAGACCTCTTTAAAGTTTTGAAAAGTAAAGTTGTCACATTGAAGATGAAGGTGAGCCTGACTCATGCCATGGTATTTTCAGTCACATCATATGGTTATGAAAGCTAGACATTGAATAAGGGAGACAGGAAAAGAATTGATGTTTTTGAATTATGATGTTGGAGATGAATATTGAATGACCACAGACTGCCAGAAGAACAAACAGATCTATCCTAGAAGTGCAACCAGAGTGCTCCTTGGAAGCAAGGATGGGTAAGCTGTGTCTTACGTATCTTGGACATGTTGTCAGGAGGAACCAATCTCTAGAGAAGGACATCATGTTTTAGAGAGTGGCAGGTCAACAACAAAAAAGGGAAACCCTCCACTAGATGGACTGACACAGTGTCTGCAACAATGGCCTAAACATAAGTAAGATCATGTGCCTGGTGCAGAATTGGGTAGTGTTGTATTTTGTTGTACATATAAGTTGGACCCAACTTGACAGCCCCTAACAACAACAATCAACATGAGTGCTTTACTTGCTTAGTATGGTTGGCAGTTTATGCAATTTGTAATTTAAAAAAATAGGCAGACATCATCGGTGTGACTACTGTTCCAAAACTGTCCCCATTTCCCTCCCAATCTTGTTCCCTCACACAGACTCAAACAACCCAGATTGCCCATTCAACTCCACTGTACAGATTGACAGTGTGGTCCTGAGTTGGCCAGGGACTGGGCCAGAGGTCACAAATCAAACAGAGCCGCCCTCCCTTCCCCAAGTGAGTTACTTTACCACATGGACTATCAGATCCTTTCATCAAAATAAATAAAGCAACACTCCTTTGTACTTCAAATAGTCAGTGCTGGTACCTTGGAGACTACCCATTAGGAATGATAGCATAGCCAGGCACAGTGGCGCACACCTGTAATCCCAGCGGCTCTGGAGGTGGAGGCAGGAGAATCGCAAGTATGAGACCAGAGGCAGTCTGTGTAACTTAGCGAGACCCTGTCTCAAAAGTTTAAAAAAAAAAAAAGGCTAGGGATGCAACTCAGTGATCCAACACTTGCAAAGCATGCAAATGCAAGGCCCTGGGTTCAACCTCCAGTACTGAAAAAAAAAAAAAAAGAGTGACAGTATGACATTGTACTACTGTGACCTCCACTATCACAATTACTGCTAGTAGTTGTAATGATTATTGGCGATAATATAATGTGCACGACATTGTGTTGAGAGTTTTACATGGTCCTCTTTAATCTTCACAACATCCTTAGGAGGTTTGTTGTACCCAGTGGCTCGACCCCAGAAAAATAAACTCCAAGACACAAACAAACGGATCGGGAGCAGAAAGGTTTATTTAGACCAGCCAGCCAGCTACTTTCAGTCCCGGGAGTGGACTTTCAGAAAGGAGCATCCGACTCACATTGATTTGGGGCTTTATGGGGTAGGGGCGGAGGAGCAGAATTACAGAGGCAAGAGCTTTTTTATGGTAAAGGGGTGGGGGGTACAAAGTAAGTTTCCATTTTCCAGAGCTCAGCCCTGTACAGGAATTCCTGAATTTGACTTTTTACAAGGTTATATTGTGACAACACCTTTTTCTTAATCTAGCCCTTTGGCAGGCAAAGCCATCTTGTGACACAACTGCACTTATCAGCTCTTGTTGAGGACTAGTTTTCAAGGAACCAGTGATTTTAAAGTGACCCTAGGCCTGCTCTTACAGTTGGCTTTATTACTATCCATATTGGACAGATAAAGTAACTGAGGCACAGAAAGGCTAAGTAACTTGCCTAGAGTCACATTGCTGGGAAGGGGGGAGTCTGGCTTCAACCCCAGGCCATGTGCCCTAACTGCTCTTCTGTGGAGTGGTGCTGTACAGCTGGGGAGGCTGAGGGGAGTTGCTCAAAGTCATACCCGGAGGATACTTGACCTCAGCTCCCTGACAGGAATCCTCTGCAGACAGGCAGGAATGAGTCCTACGGGAACATTCCTCTTTCCCGGCTCCAGAGGTCAAGCGTGGATTTCTGCTTGGAATTCAGGTGGCAGGTCCTCCGAGGCTTGTCACAGGAACACCAAGTGTCCTCCAAGAGAGGACGTGTGGATTCTTTCACCCTTGGCACCAAGTATCCAGAAGAAAGGTGACAATTATAAAAGTGGATAAAAATAAATCTAAAAATATTTTAACTTATTCCGAAAGTTCTAGAGTGGCCTTGCCTGCCACTTGAAATATCTAAGGGCCTTAGATAAAAGGGAGCATGGGCTCCTGGGCAAGCTCTTCTCCATGCCTCTGCAGTTCCCAGCAATGCAACCCCAGCACGAGGACAGTGAGGCAGGGGGTTCGAGGTCAGCCTGGCCTACGTGGCAAGTCACAGGCCAGCCTGGGGCTACCCAAGGAGACCCTGCCTCTGGAAAAAACAACAAACAACAACAAAAAACCTCACAGAAAGTGCGTGGGGCACTCCACTACTTTGTGCGGTCAAGAAACCCTATCCTTTGCTCTGATTCATCTCTCTGTAAAGCAAAAGCTGAAAGCCCTGAGGAAGGGCCAGGGGATCTTCCTGTTCCCAGGGCCCACGCAGAAGTACATCACCTCTGGGGGGGGGGGGTGGAACACAAGCAACACTCAGTAGCTTCTTGGGGGTAGGGCAGAAACCTCTCATCCCTAGGACACAGGCCTGCATCCCTAGGACACAGCCTGCTGTTAAGAAGGCTGTCATTAGCTGGGCACTGAGGTGCACACCTGTACTCCCAGTGACCCAGCTAAGGCAGGAGGATCTCAAATTTGAGGTTAGAGGCAGCCTGAGCAACTTCCCAAGACCCTGTCACAAAATAAAGGATAAAAGAAGAGCCTGCAGCTGCAGCCCAGTGCCCAGATGCATAAGGTCCTGGGTTCAATCCCCTCTCCTCACCCACACCCACCTTGTACTGGGAAAAAAAAAATGAGGAGGCTATTGTTATGGGAAGGAGGGATGGAAACAAAGAACTCTGCCCAAGGGGAGGGCCAGGAAATTATCTCCATCCTAAGATCCTGCACTGATACCATGCAGAAGCTGGCTACCATGGGAGGGGGCGAGAAACTCTTTTTCCACCCAAGACTAACTAAGGATCCAAGGCAGCAGGTAGCTGGAAAGAGGCTCAGGAAGGCTGAGAAAGCTGTTGAAAAAATTGACTGGGGGTCATCAGGCAGAGGAGTCTCCAGTGCCATTGGTTCCCACATAAGAAAAAAAAATTCGATACCAGCAATCAGAAACTGCCAATTAACTTCTGTCTTGAGACTTTCTGCTGATCACATCCAAATGAGACAGATGCCTGATTATAGCCAATCAAATAATGTATTTACATTACTTCTGTGCATTCAGCCTATAAAAGCCCATGCTGTGGGAGTGGACTTTCTGAACCTCTTCTGATTTTGAGTGCTCCCCAACACTATTAAACTTATTTTGTCTATAGCTTTTCTCTTGACAAAGCCCTACCTCTAAGACCAAGATAGATGAAGCTGGGCCTACCCCAGCCCCAGTTACCCTGTATAATAGAGAACACACTTTGCCAATACCACCCTATTGCAGAGTAAAAACCAACAGAAGTTTACCACTAGAGAAGGGCAGAGCCTTTAGACAGGTATCTGTGACATACATGTACAGGGACCATAGAAAACTGAGAGTGGAAGGACTTTATCAAAATTACAAGGTCTTGTGCTTAAAAGGACACCGTCAAGAAATTTAAAAGACAACACACAGAATGGGAGACAGTATTTTTACAAAGCATGTATATGATAAGATACTGCATTACAATACATAAAGAACTTCTACAATTCAATAACAAAAGAGTTCTTATTGTTAAATGCCATCAAATTGGGTCCTATTCATAACAACTCTATTATACAACAGAAGGAAACATTACCTGGCACTGTATTATACCCAGTACTATATCAGTGCTTCTCTGCTATTCATAGGATATTCTTTTCTTTTTTTTTTCTTTAAACCTCCTTGTATTAGTAAATGATGATGGGGTGCAGAGTAATACAGCATTGTTTTTTTCCATTATGTATCCTTTATGTCACTTCTGGCAACATTTTCATCAACTCAAAAGGTTTATGAAGCCATATGGCTAATATGTGCCTGCAGCTGTAGCCCTGTGGCATCTAATCCCGTCAGATCTCAGAAGCTAAGCAGGGTCCAGCCTGGTTAGTACCTGGATGGGAGACTTCCTGGGAACACCAGAAGCTGTAGGCTTGGGAGAAGGACTTGGCAATCCCCTCCTAAAAGTCAATCTGCTATTGAAAACCCTATGAACAGCAGAGAAGCACTGACAATAGTGTTTCCCCTGTTGTACAGTGGGTCGCTATGAGTCGGATACCAACTCGACGGCACCTAACAACAACAACATGGCTAATATGTAGTAAAACTCAAATGCATGTTTGGGTTATGTTCCCATATTTTTTCAATGCACTCATGAAGTTGCATTGTTTATATTGAGATTATCCTCTCCTGCTTCATCCCTCCACATTGACCCTCCTCCCCATCCCACCTTTGACAATCTTCACTTCCCTCTGCTAGTTCCTTCCCTCTTTCTTTCTACTCTTTATATTGTCCCATATTTCCTAAGTTTTATTATTCATAGGATTTTCAATGGCTGTTTGGTTTGGGAGTGGGCTGCCAGGTCCTTTTCCATAATTTGTTTTAGTCTGGAAGCTCAACTGAAACCTGTCCAGTATGGGTAATCCTTAATCAGAGAGTTAGATAAAAAGTATTATCAAAGATGTAGCAAATCCAGAACCCTCAAACACTGCTGATGGGGATGTAAAGTGGCAGGGACAATTTGAAAAACAGTCTAGAAGCTCTTCAAAAAGTAAGCATTGGATGTAGTAATTCTACTGCCAGGTACATACCAAGAAAATGAAAATATTTTCACACAAAATTTTGTATACAAATATTCATAGGAGCATTATTCATAATAGGCCCTGAGTGGAAACAACCCCCCATCTGCTAAATGGGTAAAAAATAATGTAGTATCCATGCAATGTAACAGCACTGGTCATAAAAAGGAGCGAAGTACTGATACTCTGTTCAACAAGGAAGAGCTGTGAAACATGCTAAGTGAGAGAACCCACACACAAAAGATCATGTGTCACATGATTCGGTTTATATGAAATGTCCAGAATAAGCAAATATATAAAAATGAATGGAGCATAGTAGTTGTTTAGAGCTGAGAGGGACAAGCAATTGGAGAACTATAGCTAAAAGATATAGTGTTTCTTTTTTAAAAGCTCTTTAAATAATTGTTGTTGTTGTTGTTAGGTGCTGTCAAGTCGGTATCCGACTCATAGCGACCCTACATACAACAGGCGAGACACTACTGTTCAGTGCTTCTCTGCTATTCATAGGGTTCTCAATGGCGGGTTGATTTTTGGGAGTGGCTTGCCGGGTCCTTCTCCCCTTGAAATAATAGTTGTGGTAAAATATATATAACATCAAGTTTACCATCGTAACCATTTTACAGTAGAATTAATTACATTCACAACATTGCAGAAACCACATTATGATCTAATTCCAGAACTTTTTTATCCTCCAAGCAGAATCCCTTCACTTATTTTCCCTTCCCTTCAGTCCCTAGTAACTGCAAGGTTTTTTGTTTGTTTGTTTTGTTTTTTGTTTTCCTCCAGGATGAAATATTCTAAAATGGACTGTGATAATGGTTACAACTCTGTGAATACACTAAAATCCATTGAATTATAAACTTTAAGTGAGTGAATTGTATAGTATGTGAGTTGTATCTTAATAAAGCTGTCATACAAAAAGAAAAATGAGAGCAAGAGAGAGAGAGAGAGAGAGAGAGGGAGAGAGAGAGAGAGAGAGGCACTGAGAAGCCACCTCTGACACCCTGGTCTCCACCCTTAGCACAAGTTTACGGCAGCCATCCTCTGGAAAAAACTGCAATGATGGCAACAATAATACCTAAACCCAGCTCAGCTCTGAATAAACAGCCTCAGACACCACACTAACTGCTTAAGAGAAAAAGAAGCATGCCAACTTCCAGACACAAATTCTATTTATCTCACTTTCCTCTTGTTTTCCACACATGATAGCTGGCATTCCATCAAGAAATAGGAGCTAGCAGCCAGATGTGGTAGTATACGCCTATAATCCTAGTTCTTGAGAGGCAGAGGAAGCAGGAGGAGTACAAGTTTGAGGCCAGCCTGGGCTACATAGTGAGTTCAAGTTCAGTCGGGGCTACGTAGTGAGACTTTGTCTCCAAAAACAAAACAAAGAAGGAGGAGAAGAAGGAGGAGCAGTAGAAGAAAAGAAATAGAAGGTATCTCTAAAAAAAGAGAAAAATTCCATTTTCTAGAAATAAAGTACACAGCACAACCATATTGTCAGATAAGTGGAAAAGTAGGATGTTGGAACTATAAGATAGAGACTTCAAAACAAATCTAATAAGTGAAAAGATCTAGTGGGAAAGACAGACGAGCTGTATGAACTGATGGGGAATTTTAACAAAGACATGAAAAATATGTATTAAAAAGAGTCGAAATGCTAGAAGTTAAAAAAAAACATGTCAGAGACAAAGAAGTCCTTAGATATACTCAGCTCGCAGGGCACGGTGGCGCACGCCTGTAATCCCAGCGGCTCAGGAGGCGGAGGCAGGAGGATCGCAAGTTTGAGAACAAAGGCAGTCTACATAACTTAGCGAGACTCTGTCTCAAAAAGTAAAAAAAAAAAAAAAAAAAAAAAAAAAAAAAAAAAAAAAAAAAAAAGGGCTGGGGGCACAGCTCAGTAGTCCAGCACTTGCCGAGCATGCAGGCACGAGGCCCTGGGTTCGACCCTCAGTACCACCAAAAAAAAAAAAAAAAAAAGATATACTCATCAGCAGAGTAGAAACAGCTGAGGAAAGAATCAGTGAACATGCACAATAGAAAGTGTCAAACCAAAACACAAAAAGAAAACAGAGTAAGAATAAGGAGAGGATAACAGAGCATATAAAAACTGTGGGATAATATCAAAAGGTCCAAATATGCATGGAATGGGAGCCCCAGAAGGAAAAATAAAGACAAGAGGAGAAAAGGGCTGAGAATATCCCAATTTTAATAAAAGGCAATAAATCACAGATCCAAGAATTCCAGAGGACCCAAAGCAGAATAAATACAAAACACATACACACCTAGATATATGGTCAAACTGCCAAAGACAAAAGTAAAAGTAAAAGTTAAAGGCAATACAAAAAAAGGGGAAATACCCTATAGAAAAGATTGAAGATAATATTTATTGCAGATTCTTGTCAGAATGTTTGCAAGACAGAAGACAATAGAATGACATTTTTAATACTGAAAAGAGAAAGCTGGCATTTCAGAATTCTATTCCTAGTGAAAATACCATTCAAAAATGATGTTAAAACAAACGCTTTTTTAGATAAGGACAAGAGAATTTATTGCCTGCAAATCTGCACAAGAAAGGTTAAGGGACATCCATTAGCCCAAAAGCATACGGCACCAGATGCAAATCTGGAATTAGACAAAGAAATGAAGACTACTGGGAACTGTAAAAGAAAACAACAGCAACAAAAAAAGTAAATGTAAAAGACTGTTGCTATTGTTTGAGTGTGCCGCCTCATTCATGTGTTGGAACTGTAATTCCTCGATGCAGTTTGGGGATATGTTTGGGTCATGGGAGCAAAGTCTTCATGAATGGATTAATGCCTTTTTCTAAGGAAGTTTAGCCATCACAGGAGTTTGGCCCCCCTTTCACTCTTCCAAATGCATCTGCTGGCACTTCTACTTTATGCCATGAATTGAAGCAGCAGGTAGCCTTCACTCGATGTTGGCCACCAATCCTGGACCTCCCAGCCTCTGAAATTGTGAGTCAAAATAACTTGTTTTCTTTAGAAATTACTCAGTCTCACATATTCTGTTGTAGCCACAGAAGACAAACTAAGATAACTGTGTTTTCATTTTCAGTTCAAACATTTTGGAAGTTCACTGTCTAAAAAGTAATAACAATATATTGTAGGGTTTACAACATCTGTAGGAGTAAATACATAACAAAATAGCACATAGCATAAGAAAGAGGAAATGGAAATAAATGTTGAAAGATTCTTACACTTTACATGAAATAGTACATTATTATTCAAAGGCAGACTAATAACTTTAAAGTGTATCATATAAACCTTAGATCAACTACTAAAAAAAGTTTTAAGGTATAATCAATAACTCAGTAGTGGAACAAAATAGAATGATAATTAAAAGCTAAATTAGTCCAA
Source organism: Pedetes capensis (assembly GCA_007922755.1). Classification (NCBI taxonomy): domain Eukaryota; kingdom Metazoa; phylum Chordata; class Mammalia; order Rodentia; family Pedetidae; genus Pedetes; species Pedetes capensis. The sequence goes on along the minus strand of VMDO01002775.1, from coordinate 87,203 downwards.
AAGAAGGTATGAGAAGAGAGGAAAGGGTAAAATATCAGATGGGAAAAATCAGAAAACAACTTGCAAGTTGGTAGATTTAGATCCAACTATAATGGTAATTGCCTGCAGCCATAGCACTGGGGTGTATGATCCCATCAGATCTCAGAAGCTAAGCAGGGTTGGACCTGGTTAGTACTTGGATGGGAGACTGCCTGGGAACACCAAGTGTTATAGGCTTAGGAGAAGGACCCAGCAACCTACTCCCAAAAATCAATCCGCCATTGAAAACTCTATGAATAGCAGAGAAGCACTGACAATAGTGTTTCGCCTATTGTATGTAGGGTTGCTATGAGTTGGACACCGACTTGATGGCACCTAACAACACCAAAAATAATGATAATTATATTAAGTATGAAAGTTGGAGATCAGGATATTGGATTAATTTTTTTTGTGTGTGTGCTACTGGGGCTTGAACCCAGGGCCTTGCGCTTGCATGCTTGGCAAGTGCTGGACCACTGAGCTGCACCCTCAGCCCATTTTTTTTACTTTTTTGAGATAGAGTCTCGCTAAATTACGCAGACTGCCTCTGGTCTCGAACTTTCAATCCTCCTGCCTCCGCCTCCCAAGCCGATGGCTGGGATTACAGGCATGTACCACCACGCCTGGTTTAGGATATTGAATTATTTTTTAAGAGACTCAATGGCACATAACTGTAATCTCTGCAACTCAGGAGATGGAGGTGGGAGGATCGGAAGTTTGAGGCCAGTGGCAGCCTGTGTAACTTAGTGAGACCCTGTCTCAAGATAAAAAATTTCAAAAGGATCTGGGAGTGCAGTTCATAGGTACAGTATTTATAAAGTGTGTGTGAGGCCCTGGATTTACCCTTTAGGTACCAAAACAAACAAACAAACAAACAAACAAACAAAAAACAAGCACATACTATCTAGAAGAACTTCACTTTAGACAAATTAAAAGTAAAACAATGTAGTTATGTGATACAAACATTAATCAAACACTTGACCAAAAGAAAGTTGTTGTTAGGTGCCTTGAAGTTGGTCTCCAACTCATAGTGACTCTACATATAACAGATGAAACACTATTGTTGTGCTTCTCTGCTATTCATAAGGTTTACAATGGCTGATTGTTTCTTGGGAGTGGGTTCCCAGGTCCTTCTCCCAAGCCTACAGCACCTGGTGTCCACAGGCAGTCTCCCATCCAAGTACTAAGCAGGCCCAACCCTGCTTAGATTCTGAGATCTGACATAATTGCACACCACAGTGGTACAGTTTAAGGTGTAGCCCAGGCTGGCCTCAAACTCGTGATCCTTCTGCCGTCTTCTCTTCAGCAAGTTAATTACTGGCATGTGCCACCACAGCCAGCAAAAGAAAGTTAGAGTGGCTATATTAATATCAGACAAAGTATATATCAGAACAATGTTATTAGGAATAAAAACTGATGTCATTGTTGTTAGGTGTTGTTGAGTTGGATCAGACTCATAGCAATCTCATGTACAAAAGAACAAAACACTCCCCAATTCTGTGCCAGGCATATGATCTTGCTTATGTTTAAGTACATTGTTGCAGACACTATGTCAATTCACCTACTTGAGGGTTTTCCTTTTTTTCATTGACCTGCCAAGCTCCAAAACATGATGTCCTTTCCTGAATACATGTCCAAAATTCATAAGACACAATCTAGCCATCCTTGCTTCCAACCAACACTTTGGTTGCACTTCTTCTAGGACAGATCTGTTGGTATATTCAATATTCAATATTCATCTCCAGCACCATAATTCAAAATTCATCAATTCTTCTGTTTCCCTTATTCAATATCCAGCTTTCACAACCACATGTATCAACTGAAAATACTATGGTATGAGTCAGGCCCACCTTCATCTTCAATGTGACATCTTTACAACACTTTAAAGAGGTCTTTTACAACAGTTTTTCCCAGTGCAATGCGTCTTTTGCTTTCTTGACTGCTGCTTCCATAGGTGTTGATTGTAGAATCAACTAAAGCAAAATCTTGGACAACCTCAATCTTTTCTTCACTTATCATGAAGTTGTTTACTGACCCACTTGTAAGGATATTTGTTTTCTTGATGTTGAGGCTCAATCCATACTGAAGGCTATGTTCTTTGACCACCATCAGCAAATGTTTCAAATCTTCTTTACTTTTAGCAAGCAGAGTTGTGTCATCTGCATAACACAGGTTGTTAATGAGTCTTCCCCCAATCATGATGCTGCATTCTTCTTCATAAAGTGCAGCTTCTCCGATTATTTTCTCAATATAGAAATTCAGGGAGAAGGACCCAGCAACCCACTCCCAAAATCAATCTGCCATTGAAAACCTTTTTATCAATAGCAGAGACGTACTGACAATAGTCCTTTGCCTGTTGTACGTAGGGTCACTATGAGTCGGATACTGACTTGACAGCACCTAACAACAACAACAACAACATAGAAATTCAAGAGATACAGTGAAAGGAAAAAGTGATGTTATGATATAAGGGTCAATTCATCAAGAAATCATAATAATATGAGCATAATAACTGACCTACAGAGTATGTGAAAAAGACTTGAAAGAAAAAATACAGAATTCCACAATTATAGTGGGATACTTCAAATTTTCTATTTGGTAATAGAATAAGCAGACAGAAAATTAGAAGGATATAAAAGTCCTGAATAATATCAAACCACTTGATCTCACTGACATTTACAGAACCCTATACACAATAGACCCCACATGTCTGTCAGTTTGCCATACTATGAGGGCCTGCATGTTTCTGTGATGCTGGAAGCTATGCTACTAGTATTACAGATACCAGTAGGGACACCCATGGTGGACAGGTTTCAGCTGAGCTTGCAGACTAAGATAGAATAGAGAGCAGGACCTGGCAGCTCACTCCCAAAACAATTAACTATTGAAAACACTACGAATAGCAGAGAAGAACTGTTACATATAGTGACAGAAAATGAGCCCCCCAGGTTGGAAGACATTCAAGAAATGACTAGGGAAGAGTTGTTTCCTCTAAGTAGAATCTACCTTAATGACAGGAATGGAGTAAAGCTCCAGGAACCTCCATTTGCTGATGTGGCATGACTCAACAGGAAGAGGAACAACTTTAAACATCCATTAATAATTAGAACATGAACCGGGCGAGGTGGCACATTCCTGTAATTCTAGCAGCTGGGGAGGCAGAGGCAGGAAGATTGCAAGTTCGAGACCAGAGGCAGTCTGCGTAACTTAGCAAGACCCTGTCTCAAAGAAGTAAAAAATGGGCTGAGGGTGCAGCTCAGTGGTCCAGCACTTGCAGAGCATGCAAGCGCAAGGCCCTGGGTTCAACCCCAAGTACTGCAAAAAAAAGAAAAGAAAAGAAAAAAAATAATAACAATGATAACAACAATAATAATAATTAGAGCATGGAATGTACATAATATGAATCTAGGAAAATTACAAATCATCGAAAAGGAAATGGAGTGCATAAACATCTAAATTTTAGACATCAGTGAGCTAAAATGGATGGGCATGAGCCATTTTGAATCAGATAATTATCTGGTCTACTATGCCAAGAATGACAAATTAAAGAGAAATAGTTTGCATTCATCATCAGAAAGACATCTCAAGATCTGTTCTGAAGTATAAGGCTGTGAGTGATAGAATAATATCCACACACCTACAAGGAAGGCCCGTTAATTTGACTGTTATTCAAATTTATGCACCCACCACTAAGGCCACAAATGAACATAAGGAAGATTTTTACCAGCTTTTGCAATCTGAAATAGATCAAAATGCAATCAGGATGTTCTGATACTTCTGGTGACTGGAATGCAAAAGTTGGAAATGAAGAAGTAGTTAGAAAATATGGCCTTGGTGACAGAAACGATGCTGGAGACCACTTGATAGATTTTGGCATACCAATGACCTTTTCATTGCAAATACATCTTTTTCACCAACATAAACAGCAACTATACACATGGAATTCATGTTCCAGATGGAACATACAGGAACCAGAATGACTACATTTGTGGAAAGAGATAATGGAAAAGCTCAATATCAAAGGTCAGAACAAGACCAGGTGTTAATTGTGGATCAGATCATCAACTGCTCATATGCAGGCTCAAACTGAAACTGAAGAAAATTAGAACAAGTATATAAGAGCGAAGGTATGACCTTGAGTATATACCACCTGAGTTCAGAGACTACCTCAAAAACAAACTTAATGCATTAGACAGTAATGATAGAAGACTGGATGAGCTGTGGTATAACATCCAAGATATCATTAATGAGGAAAGCAAAAGGCTGTGAAAAAGACAGAAAAAAAAAGAAAAAGACCAGATTGCATGTCAAAAAAGACTCTGAAAGTTGCCCTTGAACACTGAGTAGGTAAAGTAAAAGGAAGACATGGTAAAGTTAAGGAACTAAATAGAAGATTTCAAAGGGCAGCTCAAGAGGACAAAATCAAATACTATAATGATATATGCAAAGAGCTGGCGATAGAAAACCAAAAGGGAATAACATGCTCTGTTTTTCTCAAGCTTAAGGAATTGAAGAAAAAATTCCAATAGTGAAGGATTCTATAGGGAAAACATTAAATGAGGCAGGAAACATCAAAAGATAACAGAAGGAATACAAAGAGTCATCATATGAAAAAGAATTAGTGGATGACCAACCATTTCACGAGGTTGCATATGATCAGGAACCAATGGTATTGAAGGAGGAAGTAGAAGGCTCCAGGAATTGATGGAATATCAATAGAGATGTATCAACAAGCAAATGCAGCACTGGAGGTGCTAACTTGTTTATGCCAAGAGATTTGGAAAATAGCTACCTAGTTAACAGATTGGAACAGATCCATATTTGTACCTATTGCTAAAAAAGGAGATCCAACCGAATGTGGAAACTATTGAACAATATCATTAATATCACATGCAAACAAAATTTTGTTAATCATTTACAGTGAATGCAGCATCTTATAGACAGGGAACTTCCAAAAAATCAAGCTGTATTCAGAAGAGGGCATGGAACCAGGGACATCATTGCTGATGTCACATGGATATTAGCTGAAAGCAGAGAATACCAGGAAGATGTCTATGTTTTATTGACTATGCAAAGGCATTTGATAGTATGGATCATAACTAATTATGGATAACAGTGTGAAGAATGGGAATACCAGAACACTTAATTGTACTCAGGAAGAATCTGTACATGGACTAGGAAATAGTCCTTTGATTAGCAAGGAAACACTGCCTGGTTTAAAGTCAAGAAAGGTGCATATCAGGGCTATATCCTTTCACCATACTTCTTCAATCTCTATCCTAAGCAAATAATCCGAGAAGCTGGATTTTATGAAGAAGAATGTGGCATCATGATTAGAGGAAGACTCATTAATAACCTGCATTATGCAAGTGACACAACTCTGCTTGCTGAAAGAAAAGAGGATTTGAAACATTTACTGATGAAGATCAAAGAACACAGACATCAGTATGGATCATTGAGCCTCAACATCAAGAAAACAAAAGTACTTACAAGTGGGTCATTTAGCAACTTCATCATAAATGGAGAAAAGATTGAAGTTGTCCAAGATTTTGCTTTGTTTGGTTCTACAATCAACACCTCTGGAAGCAGTAGTCACGAAATCAAAAGATGCATTGCACTAGGAAAATCCATTGCAAAAGATCTCTTTAAAGTGTTGAAAAGTAAAGATGTCACATTGAAGATGAAGGTATGTCTGACTCATGTCGCGGTATTTTCAGTGCATCATATGGTTATGAAAGCTGGGCATTGAATAAGGGAGACAGGAGAAGAATTTATGTTTTTGAATTACAGTGCTAGAGACAAATATTCAATATCACATGGACTACCAAAAGAACCAACAGATTTGTCCTAGAAGAAGTGCAACCAGACTGTTCCTTGGAAGCAAGGATGGCTAGACTGTGTCTTACAAATTTTGGACATGTAGTCCAAAGGGACCAATCCCTGGAGAAGGAAATCATGTTTTGGAGAGTGGCGGGTCAGTGAAAAAAAGGAAAACCCTGAAGTAGATGAATTGACACACTGTTTCCAGTAATGAACTTAAACATAAGTAAGATCATGTGCCAGGCACAGAATCAGGGAATGTTTCATTCTGTTGTACATAGGTATGAATTGGACCCGATCCAGTGGCACCTAACAACAACAATACACAACAGCAGTGGAATAAACACTCTTTTCAAGTGCAGAGTAAAGATTGGCCAAAACAATAAAAACAGAGTATTTACATAACTATATTATGTACATAAACATATATATGCTTTCCAGGAGCGATATGTCACCAAAATCTTATCCGTCAAACCACCTTTGACAATTTTTAAAAGATTGAAATCATATAGAGTATTTTATGATCAAAATGGAATTAAGTTGCAAATCAATAATAAAAATATAGCTATACATCTGCAAATATTTGGAAACAATACAGTAAGTAGTATAGTTACAAATATAAACAATAGACAAAGAAGAAATTACAAAGGAAAATTTTAAATATTTTTAATTGAATGAAAATACAATATATCAAAATTTATGAGATGCTGGTAGAACAGTTTTACAAGAGAAATTTATAGCATTAAGATACTTATGTTAGAAAACAAGAAAGACTTGGAATCAATAATCTAAGCTGAAGGAAAAGAAGAGCAAATTATAGACGAGGCAAGCAAAACAAAGGAATAAAGATAAAAGCAGAAGTATAGGTAAATGGAATTGAAAACAAGCAAGATGAGAAAATCATAGACACCAAAAAGTTTTATTGAAAAAAATAAATTATGATGGAAAAACCTTTTGTTAGACTGGTCAAAAAAAAAAAAGAGTGAAAACACAAATATCCAGTATTGGGAATGAAAGAGATATGTCTATAACTCCTACAGATATTAAAAGTTTAACAAGTGACTATTGTTGTTTTTAGGTGCCATCAAGTCGAGTCAAACTCTGTATAGCAGATCGAAACACTTCTCTATTCTGTGCCAGGCACATGATCTTATTTATGTTTAAACCCATTGTTGCAGACACTGTGTCAATCCATCTGGTGGAGTATTTTCCTTTTTTGGCTGACCTGCCTATTATGACCAACTTTATGCCAACTTTATGCCTATTATGACTAACTTTATACTTGATATTTTAGACTAGATGTCCTAATGGAGGGACCTCAGGAGTTAGCAGGCCATTTCTTCCACATCTGTGCCTTTTATAATATTGAGAGTTTGAAGCCAGGCAAGAGGGGAAGTGTGCACTACAGTGTGTTCAAATTACTGTCAGAAACAGTCTCTGGTCCAAAGTGGAATGGAGTTAGCCTGACCCTGGGCTAGCTGACTGGGTTCAAATTCCCCTGAGTTTATCTTAGGTCTGAGCCTATTTCTCAATACCATGTACACAAGAAGTGACAGCCATGGTGGTGGACTTAATTCTGGTGGTTGCTCAATGGCAATGTTGTCAAAATCCCTAAATCCCTCCCTCTGTCTTTCCCTTTACCCTGTAATCTCTTTCCATTCAGGCCCAGGTGAATAGAAGTAAGAGCTTTAGCATCAGACCAACCAGGATTGAAGTCCTAGCTCTTACTCTAACTAGCTATCACCTCTTTAATCCTCAGTTTCTTCATCTCTGTTTTAAGGTTGTTGTGAACTCATACTTTCAAGGTTGTTGTGAAGGTCAAATAACAGGACAAATGTACAGTGTTATGCACAAATTTGGATCTAAATCAATCCCTAGCCTTTTCCCTACAGGATCCCTTCTCTAAAAACTCCAGTGCAGACTCCAGTCCCTCCTCTCAACTTGACATTGAACTTCAGCAGCTCCAGGAGGGCAGGGACTGGGTCTCCTTTCTCTCCAATACATACACAGGCTTGGGCAAAGAGCATTGTCATGATAAATATGTTGAATGAGTGAATGAATGGATAACTGAATGAATGGCATCAAGTTGTTGTAGGTATGATGAGATTTCTTATTTGATCCCAGCAGTTTCCAACTCCTTAGAATACACCTGATCGCAGAGGGAGGAGAGGACAATGAGGTGAATACGGTCTATTCCTTCACCTTAAAGTATTCAGTGTTTGTTGATGTCTTCTATCTGCCAGACCTTGTGCTGGGTGATGGGATCTCAGAATCAGCCTTATCCCTGCCTGCAGTTAGGTGAAAGGGAGAGGAATGTGGACAACTTGCCTCTCCAAGATGTGTGCTTCTCCAAGCTGTGAACTTCCAGAAGGGAGAGACTGTGAACCATATACCCCCAAATTCCAAGCTTATAGGAAAATTTTAAAAGGAAGGAAGGGACATGGTTGTAAAGAAGGCTTCTTGGAGGAAGATATATGGAGATAGGAGAAATGGGAGGGCATGGAAAGTACATTTCGGGCACAGTAAGTGACTTGATGTGACCAGAGAGATGGATCCACATCACAGAGGGATGGTGTGAGAAGAGCAGAGGGAGACTGGAGGCATAGCCCAGGGCAGGATTGCATGAGGCCTAAATTCTGAGTCAAAGAGTTTGGACCTCATTCTAAAAGCTGTAGGAGAGAATGGTTTGGTTGTGTGTTCCCAAGATCTTTCTGGGAGCCTGGAAATGGGAGACCAGTAATGAGGGTGGTGCAGGTATCCATCCAAGGCGTCATGCCTGGGCAGTGGGGATGCTGTTCCCTGGCTGTTGAGGGAGGAGGTGTCCACGCATATGTTTCTGCACATGCGCATGAGCACATGCACTTTGCGCAGAGGGTCAGCCCCATCAGAAATCCCAGCCCTACTCCGTTGCATGACCCGCTATATCCAGAAGCATAGGGGAGGCCAAGGTTTCCAAAGAAAGGTTGAGAGACATTCAGCCAAAGCCCAACTTTGTATTTCTTTCCCTTCAACATCATCCTGCAGATACAACATTCTGCAGGCTTTTGGGGCCTTCTAATCCTGGTTATCTCATCAAAATATTTGCTTTCCTACCTTCTGTTATGTCACTTACATGCTCTGAGTCAGCATCCTTTTGCAGGTTACTGTTTTTTTTTTTTTTTTTTTGTGGTACTGGGAATTGAACCCAGGGCCTCATGCTTGCATACTTTGCAAGTGCTGGACGACTGAGCTGCACCCCCAGCCCATTTTTTTGTTTTACTTTTTGAGACAGGGTCTTGCTAAATTACACAGACTGCCAGTGGTCTTGAACTTGCAATCCTTCTGCATCTGCCTCCGAGCCACTGGGATTACAGGCGTGCGCCACCACACCCGGCTAGGTTACTGGTTTTTAAAAAACCCACAAGGACAGGCTCTGGGTAGAACCTGGTGTCACCAGCAACTCTCACTCTAGGAGTACCTCCTATCCGATGTGGCCATTCTTTCCCAACAGGACCCACAAAGGTGTGCTGGCCAGTCTTCCTGCTTGGAACCCTGAGACACCCAAGCTCCTGACAACAAATGCCTCTGTCTCCTGAGGGGCACAGAATGTCCCTCACAGGATGCGGTTTATACAGTGACCTTAGAATCTGGCCAGGATTTTGCAGCTAGTATAAAGCATCAGCTCTGGAGCCAGACAACCTTGGTTTAAATCTTGGCTCCAAGCCGGGCGTGGTGGCACATGCCTATAATCCCAGAGGCTCAGGAGGTGGAGGTAGGAGGATTGCAAGTTCAAGACCAGAGGCAGTCTGCGTAACTTAGTGAGACCCTGTCTCAAAAAGTGAAAAAAAAAAAATTGGGCTGGGGGTGCAGCTCAGTGGTCCAGCACTTGCAGAACATGCAAGCGTGAGGCCCAGGGTCCACAAGCATGAGGCCCAGTACCACAAAAAAAACAAAACAACAACAACAACAACAAAAACCTTGGCTCCATCACCACTAGCTATCCAAGTTTTTAGTTATCTTCCTGCATTATTATTTTTTTAATCTGAAAAATAGCCTTAATTATAGTATCTACTCCATAGGGTGGTTGTGAAGCTTAAATAAATCCACCCAAGTAAAGTGCCTGGAATAGTAATGTTGTTGTTGTTGTTAAGTGCTGTCGAGTTGGGTCCAACTCATAGTGACCCTAAGTACAATAGAACTAGAATGAAACACTCCCCGATAGTGTACCATGCGTGGCACTATTGTCAGTGCTTCTCTGCTATTCCTAGGATTTTGTTGCCAGGTCCTTCTCCCTAGCCTCGGTACCTGGTATTCCCAGGCAGTCTCTCATTCAAGGACTAACCAAGCCAACCCTGCATAGCTTCCAAGATCAGGCAGGATTGGATGCCAGGGTGCCACAGCTGCAGATGGAATAGTAATAGGCAGATAGTCAATACTGGAGTTCAGTACCTGTTACTCCCTGTGGTTGTTTCTGAAACCTGTGGCTTCTCCTTTTGGATAAACCAAGATGGCACTAGCCCACCTCCAGTCTCCCAGAGCTTGTTCAGCTCAACACCATTCCCTAGAGATCACTGGTTTCTGCCAAAGGGTCTCTGATGTGCCCTTGGAGTAACTTCTTTATTTAAGTTTATGGTGCGGGGGATGCAACCCAGGTCTTGAGAGGGTTAAACACATGATCTGTTTTGGAGCTACAGCCCCAGGCCATTGGAGCAATTTAACACAGCAGAGCAAACCAGGCTCCCCTGCAGTCTCATTGAGAGGAGTTAGGAATTTTCAGGCAGGATCAGTAAAGTGGGGCCTGGAAACAGGGAACCACTGAGGCAGGACGGTCACCAGGTAACCATTTAGGTCACTTGAGTTTTGGTTGGACTACATGAATTTCATTTCCTTAAGTCCCATTCTTCCAAGAAAAACAAGTCCCATGACCCGGCCAGAAGTCACTTAGCTAATGAATCTCCAGGTAGAAAAAACAAAAACAAAAACTGCCCTTTAACTCTACTTGGCCAACATACAGGTACCCTCTAAGTGAAGACTAAACCTGGCTCAAAAGTCCAGCCCAAAGAAGAAGACTACAAGGATCCGTCAACGACAGCCCCACCTCAGCTACCGAGTGGGGTCCCCTCCGTTCCTAAGGAGGCTTTGCCTATTCTCTCAATAAAATCTTCCTTGCTCTCGCTTGCCTTTGCTATTGTGTGTTTATTCCTGGGTCTTTGGACTCAGAAGCCTGGCACTTGATCAGAGACCCTGGTCTTATCCTCACTGCAAAGCCGAGTTGGGGAGAGGGGTTCTCAAAACGTGCCCTTCAAACCAGCAATAACAGTAATTCCCCAAGAATATGTTAGAAATGCAAACTATGGGCCCCATTCCAAATGTATGGAATCAGAAACTCTGGCGGTAGGCTGAGGGAACTGTTTCAGCAGGTGATTTTGTGTATGTGTGCATGTGTTTTGTGTGTGTGTTACTGGGGGTTGAATCCAGGACCTTGCACATAATTTGCAAAATGCACGGCCAGGTTTTTTTCTTTTCTTTTCTTTTCTTTTTTTTTTTTTTTTTTTTAAATCTTGAGACACGGTCTCACTAAGCTGTACAGGCTGACTCTGGCCTAGAACTTTCAATCCTGCCTCTGCCTTCTGAGTTTCTAGGATTAGAGGCAGGCGCCACTGTGCTTGGCTTAACAGGTGATTTTGAACAGGTGCTTCTGATGCACCATAAAGGCTGAGAAACGCTGCAGTGGAGTACAGCACAGTGGCTTAGACAGGCAGATAGGGCCCAATTCAATTGCCCCTCCTCCACAAAGTGTTGATTCCCGGGACCCCCCCACCCTTTACTGGTATCTCTGACCTCCTCCGTGTGCTGGGGTCATCTGTTCCCACAGGTGCTTCCCCAGATTGCAAGTTCTTAACAGCAGAGTTGAGTTGAGTCTTACCCTTCTGTGTGTCTGTACTGGGCAGCCAAAGCCTGCCACAGGCAGCTGTGCTTGGGAAAGACCAGCTGAGTCCAGCATGGAGCAATTTCAGTTTCCTCTGACTCACACCACTATGACACTTTCAGGCCCCTCCGCTCCTACGGTGTTCTCCTTCGTGAGTTGTGTTCCTCTCCTGCGCTGACAGGGCTGCTCCGGGCATTGCTGGTTTCATTCAGCTCCATTGGTTTCTGAGCATTGTACCTTCCCTCCCTACCTGTGGTTGACCAAAGCCCTTTGGATGAGTCGCCCCATCTACAGGCAAACCTGTCCCTCCAACTCTTATTTCAATCATAATCCTTCCTCTGGTAACATGCATCAGGAACTGTACCTCGGGCCCTGTGCTGGACTGTTGTTGTTGTTGTTAGGTGCCGTCGAGTCGTGTCCGACTCATAGCGACCCTCATAGGGTTTTCAATGGCAGATTATTTCGGGATTGCCTTGGGAGTGGGTTGCCAGGTCCTTCTCCCATTTTTTGCAGTGCTGGGAATCGAACTCAGGACCTCAGAGACTGCAGCGCAGCACTCTACCAACTGAGCTAAATCCCAGTCACACTGGGTCATTATTCCAGTCCTGTGACAACCCCGGACAGAAGTACTGTGGGTGGGGCCTAGGGGAACTGAGGTACAAATACAGTAAACATCAACAGGTGGTAAAGTTAGGGCTTTTCCAGACTGGGAACCCCATGAGGGTCTGAGTGCATAGGGGTTAGAGGAAATGTCTTGACTAAGCATGCTTATAATTATCATAAAAATGATCCAACCAAACTTTCCTGACCCCCTACTCAGTACCATGGATCTGGCCAGGTCCCAGTCCTCTAGGGTTGCACCTTCTTCCTTGTGCCAGACCACAGGCCTCACCATCTGCCATTAGTGCATGACCAGCATGGCACTTACTATCTACTGCAGGAGTTTTCAAACCATGTTCCACAGAGCCGTGAAGGCTAGGGTGGGTGGGCTACACATGTGACAGGCTGACTGTATGGAACCTGGGGACCACCCTTGTGGAGACAGAGCATCCGTCACCCACTTCTCCTGCGTAACGTCTTGAGCTTCTGAACAAGGCTGCACTTGAAGAAAGGATTTCACTGGTAACATGCTGGGATAGTCAGGCGTGGTGATGCGCGCCTATAATCCCAGCCCTCGCCTATAATCCCAGCCCTCGCCTATAATCCCAGCCCTCGAGAGGCTGAGGAGGGAGGATGGCAAATTCAAGGTCAGCCTCCGCTACACAGTCAGACCCTATCTGAAAAAAATAGAGGGGGGGTTGTGGCAACTGCTACTCGATAGCAGTTTCTACACGTTTCTTCCCCCCCAGAATCTAGGCTCCTATAGAGCAGGGACTGTACCTCCAGCATCCAGCACAGGACTAGGGGGTCTTAGGAAAGCTGGGCCACCATAGAAGGATGGCTGAAAAATGAACGTGTCCAAAGCTCTCTGTGCAGTGTAAGGTGCCCCACCCCCACGCCTGCCGGGGAAAGGCCTTGGGAGAGTTGAGTAAGAAACTTGGCAGACAGAATGATGCAAGAGGAGCTTTCTGTACATATTGCAACAAAACATTCTGAAAGGGGGCCCGGGGCGGGGGGGGGGGGGGGGGTGTTCTCATGGCTATTTCCTGAGGGGCTCAGCTTTGCTTTCCTCCTCTGCTGTTACCGAGACCTGCCACGCAAGATAGGCCATTATTGAGTGTCCCTAAGGCGTGGTCTTAGAGCTGGGATACTCTTGGATTCTGATCTGAAACCCAGAGTTACTTTCATTTTTGTTTTGTTTTGTTTTGTTTTGTTTTGTTTGAGACAGGGTCTCGCTAAATTACCCAGACTTCCACCCAGTTACTTTCAATCACCTCCCACCTTCCCTCTGCCCTGTGTTCCTGTCACTGAGTCCTACAGACCCCAAGGCCTCAGCATCCCTCCACCCTATTCTCCTCTGCCCTGTGCCCACTTCATTTAATTCCAGCCATGCCATCATCACCTCTTTCCCCTCCCTCCTACCTCCCCCTTTCCTGCCTTCTGCCCAACACCACCCAAGTCCCTCTGGTGCACAGGCCAGGTCTGGAGCTGGGTACTGGGACACAGAGGGGACTGTGATTCCACCTTTGCCCTGAAGTGGCCTCTCCAGGGAGAGATGGGCACTTACACATGAGGAGCCACAGGGGCTCTGGGAGAGGGAAGCCAGTGACCGGATGGGCACAAAGACGGGACAATGGCCTTCTGGGGCCATGTCCTGCACACTTTGAATTTCTCCCAGATCCTCCCCTGACCATTCTCCACCCGGTGCCCTCCCACTCCCTGGCTGCTCAGCATCGGCTGCATCTAGGGATTGCCGTACCTCTGGCTTTAGCCTGGAAGGAGGGAGGGGAAGAGGGATATCTGTGCCCATAGCTCCAACCAGGTGGCCCTCTCCACCCAGATGCCACTCCACTGGGCTTCCTCCCCTTGGTCCTTCTGGCCATTGGCATTCCAGTGTCACCAGCCTCAAAGAAAATCTGGGGCTTTCTCTATTCCCTGCCTACACCTTTGTAAATAGTCTTTGTATCAAACTTTCCGCAAATCTCCCATTTGAGAGGGCTGCCTCCTCCAGAAAGGCTGAGGAACAGAAGGCAGATGTGGTCGGGAAGGATGCCACGGGGGTGACAGTCAAAGGCTACAAACCTCTGTGACTTCCCACTGTTCTGTGGATGAAGTCCAGACTCTGTAGCTGGGCATCCAAGACTGTACACCATGGTCCCTTATGACCATGTGGGGAAGTCCCCCAGCAGACAGACAGTTGTTGTTGTTGTTGTTAGGTGCCCTCGAGTCGGTATCCGACTCATAGCGACCCTCATAGGGTTTTCAATGGCTGATTGTTTCGGGATTGCCTTGGGAGGGGGTTGCCAGGCCCTTCTCCCAAGATGGACAGTAGGGGGCTTGAAAATGAGGGGAGAGGAGGCCCAGGAGGGCTGCAGCCGTGCCACATGGCTGCTCTGCCTGGCCAGTTCTTGCGTGGGTAAGTTCAGAGCCAGAGGGCCATGCCAGGCTGCCCTCCCCTCTCCAAGTGAGGGGAGTACGGGCATGAGTTTAACCCTAGCAGGCCCTAGCTGTGGGCGTGAGACTGGCTTAAATTCCACCCAGTCACTGACATCCAGCAACTTCTTCAATTCCCTGAGCACTGGTTTTCTCAAATGCAAAATGGGAATGACCTCGCAAAGCTGTGGGGGAGGCTTAAAGGAGGTAATGGGTGAGAACTTGCTTTCATCCAGGAGGTGAGTGTTAGAAGTGGTCCCTCCCTGGAAAGTACGTAGGCTGCAGGCTCAGGGAGTGTTGTTGTTACGTGGCTGCAGGCTCAAGGAGTGTTGTTGTTACGTGCCATCAAGTCGTGTCCAACTCATAGTCGACCCCCTATAGGGTTTTCAATGGCTGATTGTTTCGGGATTGGCTTGGGAGTGGATTGCCATGTCCTTCTCCCATTTTTGCAGTGCTGGGAATTGAACCCAGGATCTCAGAGACTGCAAGAGCAGTGCTCTACCAACTGAGCTAAATCCCAGTCCTGGCTCTGGAAGGCTGGGGTGGAATCCCAGCTTTCCTACAGGCTGAGCTTCCCTCGTATGAAATGCTTGGGACCAGAAGTGTTACAAACTTCTGAGTAGGGATGCACAGGCTGTGCGTACTCACCGTGTGGTCCTGGACAAGTCCCTTCAACTCTCCGCACCTCACTTTCAGAGTGGGGTGATAATCACTCTCCCAGGATGGTTGGGAGGACTGGGGAAGCTCACACAAGTCAGAGCAGGGGGCGTGTAAATGAGGGGAGGAGGGGACCCAGGAGGGGGTCATCCTGCCACATAGCTGCTCTGCCTGGCCAGTTCTTGCCTGGGGAAGGAGGTGGGTAAATTCTTAGCCAGAGGGTATGCCAGGCTGCCCTCTCCTCACCTGTACCTCTGCCCTTCTCCTCTCCAAGTAAGGTAAGCGCTCATTTTTATCCCTGGTGCCTATAGGGCAGGCATCCTCTGTCTTGTGGACCAGCCACTTACCCGTCTCTTCTGTGTGACAGAGGGGCTAAGGCTCCTGTCACCACAGTGTGTCTCAGCCTGCACACGTCAAACCCCTTAGAAACTGCAAAGCCACACACATAATTCCTAATGGCAGCTAACACTAGTGACTACAGGGAGTACTAGGACGTGTCACCCTGGGTAGTTGTTGTTGTTGTTAGGTGCCATCGAGTCAGTATCCAACTCATAGCGACCCTCATAGGGTTTTCAATGGCTGACTGTTTCGGGATTGCCTTGGGAGTGGATTGCCAGGCCCTTCTCCCAATGCTGGGTAGAGCTAACCCTTTTCGGAGGTGTGACTTGGCTCTGGTTTGGCTGGGCTGATAGCTGATGAAGGAGAGGTGACCCAGGCCCCAGCACCTATCTCACAGCTGTCTTGCTCACCCATGGGAAAAACAGGGCAGGTTACTGCAGAACCAAAGGATGCTGGGATGTTGGGATGCGTGGGGAGGTGACCTGAAGTCAGTACCTGCTGTAAGCCCCACCTCATGCAGGGAACAGTCCCAGGACACAGAAAGCTGCCGAGAAATGTCCTTTCTGGGCAGCTGTAACTCTGGGTCCAGTTTTCATTCAAATCCAGTCTAGAAGCTGGCGGCAAGGGGAGAGGGTTCCAGAGGTCAGGGTGCCAGGGGCTGCTCACTCTGTGAAGTGGCCCAGAAGCAAGCAATTGTGCCTCTCAGCCCTTGGACTTGTTCTGCATCCTCTGGTGGATATTCCCACATGTAAAGGACCCCAGTTGGGGACCAGGTTTTATGGTGCAGTTCCCCAAATCCCCACCTCCACACCACCAGCCCAGCCTGTTTTTCTAACCCACCAACATGATCCAGGTGTCTCTGTTGCTCCTTTGGTGTCTCCCACACAGGACAAAGCCTGAGCTTCCTGGGGGGACCAGAAGGCCCTGCAGACCTGGTTCCTGTTAACTTCTCCAACTTCATCTCCCCTCCCCTACCCCTGTCTACATGCTTCTTCCAGCAGCACCAGCGTGCTTGAAGCCCCCACCCCGCTGTCTTTGCCCAGGCTGAAACCTCTGTCTGAATACCTTCCCTTCCTTTCTGCCTGATAGAATCAGACTCAGCCTCGCAGGTCCAGCACCAACGTTGTCTCCTCTTGACCTTCCAATTTACCGTTCCCTCCTCCTCCCTGACTACTGCCCTCAATCATTGGTCAGTCCACTGTGGACTGAGCCGTTCTGCAGAGCCAGGCCCACACTGGGGCACAGGGTGATGAGGCTCGTGCCCTTGGGTTGCTCCCAGCCCAGTGGAGAGGCAGCCATTGCAGACAGACAATGACACAGAGGAGAGAAGGGCTGAGTTTGGCATAGCCACCCACGTTTTCCTGCACCATAGCCTGGCTGTCCTGCGACCACCAGCTTTGGCATACCATCTCTGGATTGGGTCCCAATGAAGGCAGGTACTAGGTCTGATTCTTTGCATGCTGACCAGAGCCTGCCCCAGAGAAGGTGCACAGGAAAATGTGCTGAAGTAGATGAACTTGGGAACTGAATGTTTCGAGTGGGCCTTGTTTAGCTGAAGTCTTGCCATTTACTATCATTAAGATAACGGATATCTTACTTTGCATTGCACAGTGGTAACACTCTTTACATGTTATGAGTTCACTTGGTCCTCAAGTATTCAAGTGAAATCAGCGATATAGGAACTGTCATCTCTATTTTGTCTTTTTTTTTTTTTTTGCGTTACTGGGGGTTGAACCCAGGGCCTCACGCCTGCATGCTTTGCAAGTGCTGGACCACTGAGCTGCGCCCCCAGCCCATTTTTTTTTTTTTACTTTTTGAGATAGGGTCCCGCTAAATTACACAGACTGCCGCTGGTCTCGAATTTGTAATCCTCCCACCTCTGCCTTCGAGCCGCTGGGATTACAGGCATGCTGGGATTACAGGCATGCGCCACCGCACCCAGCTATTTTGTCTTTTTTATGGTTTTTGTTTATTTGGCTGGTTGGTGTTTTTTTTTTTTTTTTTTTTTTTTTTTTTTTTTTTTTTTTTTTTTTTTTTTTTTTTTTTTTTTTTTTTTTTTTTTTTTTTTTTTTTTTTTTTTTTTTGTAGCCCTGGAACTTGCTACGTAGAGCAGGCTGGCCTTGAACTCATGTTGATCCTCCTCCTGTCTCAGCCCACTGACTGCTGGGATTACAGGCACGCACGACCACGCCCGGCTTTGTCACTTCTATTTCATGTTGCAGAAACTGAATCCTAGGCAAGGAGAGTGACTTACCCAAGAACACTGGTAAGTTAGTAGTAGAAGAGAGGCCAGAGCCCAGGCCTCCTGCCTCCCAGCTCAAGCTCTGCCCTTTAACTCACTCACTCTAGAGGTGAGAAGGCGAGCCCTGGGTCCCAGCCAAGTCCTCCTCCACAGGAGACCCTTCTCACACAATGACCTGGGATCCTCCAGGCCAGCAGGAGTCTTACTGGGAAGAATACACTGATGTCTTCAGCATCCACTTAGCTGCACTCTTTGCCCCGAAAACGCCCCCCCACTTATTCCCCCCTCACAGCCTTTGCACACACCAGTCCCTGGCATCTCCCACTGGTACAGTATGCCACTAGCCTTCCCTCAGTTTCCTAAATGGCACCAAGCTCTTCCCAGCCTCACGGCCTCACCATGTGCTGCTCCTTCTGCCTAGGATCCTTCTCCTTCTCCTCCTGGCTGACTCAGTGCTCAGAGTTCAGTGACCTTTCCTCCGTGAGATTTGCCTCTGTGGCCTTGAGGGGGTTAAACGAATAGAAGCTATTCTATGTCTCACTGGCATTTGTCACATGCTGCCCTGTGACTGGCTCCTGTCATACTATTCTCCCCTCCCTGTGAAGAGATGGTGATGACTACAAAAACAGAGATTCATTCTCCTCTCATGCTGTGACCCCAAAGCCAGCTGCTCAAACTATGCTCAGGAAATCTGTCTCTCAGCCGGGCGTGGTGGCACATGCCTGTAATCCCAGAGGCTCAGGAGACGGAGGCGAGAGGATCACAAGTTTGAGACCACAGGCAGTCTGCATAACTTAGTGAGACCCTGTCTCAAAAAGTAAAAAAAATGGGCTGGGGTTGCAGCCCAGTGGACCAGCACTTGCAGAGCATGCAAGCGCGAGGCCCTGGGTTCAAACTCCAGTACAAAAAAAAAAAAAAAAAAAGAAATCTGTCTTTTCAAACATGCTTCTTATCCTCACATCCAATAAATCATTCCTCTAGAGTCTGTGCTCCTTGTATTATTATTATTTTTTTTCAGTGCTGGGGATGGAACTCAGGACCTTGCACATGCTAAGCAAGCACTCTATCAACCACGCCTTCTCTAATCCAGCTATCACTGCCCTAGCTTGAGGTTCATTCTCTCTCACCCAGCTCCCTCGCACGGGCTCTCCCGCTGCCCTCGTGGCCTATATATAGCCCTTCCTGTCCATTTCTCACATTATGGTAGAGGGCTCTTAAAACTCACCTGACCACTGTCATTTCTCCTCTTAAAGCTTCACCAAGAACCCAGTCCTACCCCAATGTGTCAAGAGTGGCACTCAAGAGCCTTCCTGAGACCAAGACCCAGCCTCTCTTATATCAGCCTCATTTCTCACAGTTGCCTCCGCTCCAGCCACTAAAGGTGCTGGCCCAGCCCCCAAAATGCTGGCTTTTCTAAGACTTTATGCCTGTCCTGCCCTGCCCTCACCCTTTCTAGCTGCGCAACTCCTACTCATCCACGAGCAATGAGAATAATTTCTAACAATTTCTATGTCTCTGGTACTAGCTAGGCATCTTTCATACCTCACCTCCATTCTCATAGCGCCACACAAAATAATTATTCTCATTTTACAGATGTGAAACGGGTTCAAGAAAGGCTGGGCCAGAATTGGACTCCAGGTCTGATTCCAAACCTGCCGTGCACCAACATCTCTGGGAAGTGTACCCAGCCCGTGGCAGGGGCCTCTGTGGTCCCATAGTCCCCTGGCTTCTCTCATATCCCCAGCATTGGTGCCAGTGTCCATGTGTGGTCCTCTCTGCCACTGGCCCCCTGCCAACATGGCCATCAACGTGGGCATTCCAAGGACAGGGCCTGAGCTGATGGGGCTGGGTGACCACCACCCAGCAGTGTACAGATACCTTGCAATTCTTCTTGATAAATAGAAAGGCAGAGGCATTTGGGGTGGTTTAGAAGCGCAGCCCTAACATAACTAATCCCAAGACTACGAAGGAAGCATTTTAGCATTTGCACCCAAAGACAGGCGCTGCCACAGAACACTGGCACCCGCACGCCCTTCACAAGTCCCACACGTGCTAAGTTTTCCCGGCCCACGTTCTAGGCACCGGGCTGTACCAAGATCCGTGGGGGAGCCCGGAGATGCGGACTGAGAGAGTGTCTGGAATAACCAGCTATGTCCCTTGGAAGGGAGACTCGAACTCTTTCACCTTGCTATTTCCTGCCCAAGGCGTGCAGAGGTGGCCCCGGAGCCGCGCAGGATCCACACCTCGCCGACACCCAGCCGCTGCACCCCCGCGCAGACATGGTGCGGGCCTCGGGGGTGGGCCGGCCCGCCCCGCCCGGCTCGCGTCGCGGCCCGCCCCGTTGTGAGGTTATAAAGCGCGCGCTCCAAGCAGCGAGCGCAGTGGCCGCTGTTTGGCGAGCATTTCTGCTGCTCAACTAGCTGTCGTGCGCCACCTGTCCCAGCTCCGGTGCCGTAGTCGTCCCCGCTTGGGTGCCGTTCCTGGGCTCCCGTGCCCCGAGGGAAGCCCCGGCCCTGGCGGCTGGGGCATGGGCCAGGGGCGCAGCGTGAGGCGGCTTCCCGCAGGGCCGTGAGCTGCACTGGCTTCAGCATGAAGACCCTCATTGCCGCCTACTCTGGGGTCCTGCGAGGGGAGCGTCGGGCCACGGCTGCCCAGAGCGAGAGCTCGAAAGGAGGATCTGCGCTGTCACGCGACGGGTCCCGGAGATGGGGTGAGTGTCTGACATACCGGGGGCGTTCTTTCCGGGGGTATGAAACTAACTGCAAGAAGACTTTCAGGAAAGGCTCAGAGGCACGGTATCCTGTGCTGGAGGACGGGCCACTGCAGACTAAGGTCTCAGCTCCTTCCGGTTTTGTTTTGTTTTGAGACAGTGTCATTGTATAGCCCAGGCTGGCTCCGAACCTCGAACCTCTGGAGCCCTGGGATAACTTCTCCACGCCCAGCTCTTTAATCTTTTGGAGAAACGTGCTCCAAGCTCCAGTCATCTGAGTCTAGGGTGAGGAAAGAATCATCGTTACCCAGTCTGGTTATTCAGTCTGATCCGGGCAGCCTGGCATCTTAGTCAAGTGTGGGTTCATTCTCCCTCCTGGCACTCACTAGTTTTTGCAACGACTGTTACATCATTTCACCTCCCCCAGCTGATGAGGTTGACTCCACCCACCCTTCTTAGGGATATTGAACTCTCCAAGCTTCCAGTACAGTTCCTGATCCCTGGCAGCTCCCTCCCCACTCCCCTCACCAGGCGGGGCAAACTTTGGCAGGAAGAGACTGGATGGGGCAGAGTGACAAGGGTTTTGCAATCCCCTGAAGCAGCCACTGGTCAGGAACATGCCTGGCTGGGACAGGTGTGCGTGTACTGTCCTCTGCCCCACACCCATCTGCCTGTGCAGGCTGTGGAACCCACTCAGCAGCAACTCTGAGCCTGGGAGGTGGAGCCTTAGAAGGCTGGGGATGGGAGGTGGCTTGGTGTCCTCCAGGGTGGAACAGAGGGTCTCAGTGAGTCAAGGACAGAACTGAAATCAAATACCACAGTTTTTCCTGTGCAAGGAAAAGCATCTCTTCCACCCTCACGCTCCTTACCTACAGTTAGAGAAACTTAGGCAGAAGGAAGTATGCTGCCTAAGGTTTCCTTAGCAGTTGCCTTGGCCAGGGGATTAAGTACAAATCCAGGAGCCCC
This sequence comes from Pedetes capensis, assembly GCA_007922755.1. Taxonomy (NCBI): domain Eukaryota; kingdom Metazoa; phylum Chordata; class Mammalia; order Rodentia; family Pedetidae; genus Pedetes; species Pedetes capensis. The sequence continues at coordinate 65,510 of VMDO01002775.1, read as the reverse complement.
TGGGGCTGTCATGGTCTGCAAGTCTGCTTGCATGAACCCTCCCTTCCCCCTCCTAAGTCTTTATTCTTGCTGAACCTCTCCGACTTGGGATTTCTTTAGTAACTGACAACCACTTGTTCTACTCACCTTCCTCATGAAAATAATGCATGGTAATTATGGAAATGTTGAAAAGTATAGACAAACAGGAAGAAAATAAAATTACTGGTAAATCAACTATTCAAAGTTAGCTTTCTGTTAGCATTTTAGTATGTTTCTTTATACTTTTTTCATACATATTGTGTAGATAAAGCTGAGGACATACCATAAATATAGTTCTGAATCCTGTTTTTTCTCTCTCAATGTTACCTCCTGAGTATTTCTTACTGTTAATCAAAATCATTTCTAATATGCTGGCAGCTGCAAGGTAACTCATGCTGGAGCTGTATCACAGTTTAACTGTCCTGGCATTGGCACTGTTCCTTGTTGATTATTATTATGGTTATCTGCACCTCTTGGTCTGGGGACTGCTCATTGCCCTTGGAGAGTTACTGAGCTGCGGTTGCCCTCCTGGGGGCCACTGGCCTAAGGTATCCCATGCACCAACCAATGGCCTCTGATAGCCTCATCTCTCAGTTAGGTTACTGTGCCTTTTGATGCCCTTAATAGGGGAAGAAAGGGACTTGCCCATGTCCATGCTTTTAAAATGTTTTTGTCTCCAGGTAATGGGTTAGGGGTGCCATATGTGGTGGCCCTTCCTGGAGATTCTCTTCCTGGGCTTTGCTGTCCACTGGCTGTGAGCTGTTTTTTAGGAGCCAGTGAGCTCAGCTTTCAGGGGTTTTGTTTGCTTGTTTGTTTTGTTTGTACTGAAAGTTGGACCAGGGTCTTGTACATGGTAGGCAAATGCTTTACCACTGAGCAACATCTCCAGTCCCTTTTTATTTTTTATTTTTGAGACAGGGTCTTGCTAAGTTGCTCAGGCTGCATCTGGCCTTAGACTCTTGATCCTCCACCTCCAGAGTAGCTGGGATTACAGGCATGCACCACAGTGCCCACCCACTGGATGGTTTTAACCAAGTTATTTAATATCATATCAGAAGAATTTCCCCATGTTATCAGATTTTGAACATATGATTTTATAAACTGAAGGAGTTACATCATGGAATGTAGCAGGGGCTGATATGAAATGCAAACCAGTCAGTTAACTCTGGGATCCACTTTGGTGAAAGACTAGGTGGGGCAGGGGAAGGTGCTGAAACAAATTTGGTGTTATCTTTCCATCTCTCTTAGACATACTTTCTACCTCTTTGGTCCTTAAAGACACTCCCCATTGGCCTAGTTTGCCTCTGCAGATAAGTTCTGACTGTTGTGAGGTGATGAGCACCCTGTCAGTGGCAGTTTTCACGGAGAGAGATGGATTCTGTGAAGGGAAGTCCTGTGATGGGTGAGAGACTGCAATAGGAGCTTGGGTGGGTGAGTGGTTGTTGGGGGAGAGGGAGTCTGTTGGTATTTTCAAATCTCTGAAGCTGTCCTGGGCCGGGTGTAGGGGCTACAGGGAGCTGTGTGCGCATCTCCCTGTGTGCTCCAGATATAGTGGTCTTTTGGACAGAGCCCTTGGCTGCTTGCCTATCCCCTGGGCTCAGCTCAGGACACAGCACAAGGTGGTCACAGGAAAATTCTGAGATGTATTCCATGTAGCTCCGAAGATCAAAGCCAGGAACAGGAGTTGGGTTGTGGGAGGGTGGCAGATTTTGATGCAGTAGAGGAATCTTTTATTTATTTTTTGCAGTACTTGGGGATTGAAACCAGGGCCTCACACACACTTTGTAAGCGCTCTACCACTGAGCTGCACCTCCAGGCCAGTCTTTATTTTTTATCTTGAGACAAGGTCTCACTAAGTTACACAGGCTGCCTCTGACCTGAAACCTGCCATCCTCCTGCCTCCACTTTCCAAGCTGATAGGATTACAAACATGGGCTGCTGCACCCAGCCTTTAAAGATTTTTTATCTTGAGTCAGGTCTCCTTGAGTTATGTAGGCTGCCTCTGGCCTTGGACTCACAACCCCCCTGGCTCTGCCTCCCAAGTGGTTGGGATTATAGATATGCGCCACCGTGCCAGACACCAACAGAGAAATCCTTTCTTTCTTTCTTTCTTTTTTTTTTTTTTTGCAGTACTGGGCATTGAACCCAGGGCCTCGTGCTTACATGCTCTGCAAGTGCTGGACCACTGAACTGCATCCCAGCCCAGTTTTTTCCTTTTTGAGACAGGGTCTTACTAAATTACACAGACTGCCTCTGGTCTCGAACTTGCGATCCTCCTGCCTCCGCCTCCCGAGCCGCTGGGATTACAGGCCTGTGCCACCGCGCCTGGCAGAAATCCTTTCTAATAGCTGTTGGTGACTGCACAGGCTGTGGTGATGGATATGGAGTTCCCTGTCCCTGGTGCTATGCAATTGGGGCTTGGCAGGGGGTGAAACTAAATGACCAGATTATTGGAGGTAGCTCTGGAACTCAGGGTTGGTGGTCACATGATGCAGTCCTAAATCATAGAATGAGAACATCACTCTCAAGTTTCATCCTGCCTGCGTCTTTTCCCCAACTGCACACAGACCACTGCTAGGCTATCTGTGCTGCCAAAGGCTCACCTAAGCTGGGAAAGGAGGGCCAAAAGTAATATTTTCTTAGCAAGTAGGTGACTCAGTGGCCAATGTGGCAATCCTGCCCCGCCCCCACCTTCCTGCTCCAAAATTCAGTGGCAAGTAGTTGAGTCATAAAAACATAGAAATCTGTTAAGCGCTGGATCTAACCCAACCCTCATGGTACACATGAGAACAATGAGGTCCCCACAGAAAAAGGACTCATCCAGGGGTGCGGAACCCAGATCCATCTCCCAGTCTGTGGCCAGGGAAGCGCAGCGATGCTGGGAAGGGCTAAGTGCTGCCTAGCGTGGGTGCTCCTCAGCCTGCTGAGTGAGGGAACTCGCTCCCTTCTCTCAGATGGGGCTGGCAGCTCCTCCTTCCCAAGCTTTTTAAGGAAGTCCCCCAAGCTTGCCCTGGTGAATGGAGACACCAGCAGCCTGTGGCGCCTCAGCTTCCACGTGAACTACCCTCTCCCCAGTACTTGAGACCTTCTAGAGTACTCCAGGCGTATGAGCCCACATGAGCAGCCTCTACCACCTCACAGCCTCCTGCCCCCATGTCACCCACCCTCTTAGAGACATTCCAGTGATCTTCCTGACCTCTAGCATTATTTCCAGTTCAGTCCTACCTTGGGGCCTTTGCACACAGTGCCCTCCTGCCCAGATCTTTTCATGGCTGGCTTCTGAACATTCAGACTCCTGTCAGAAGTCTTTCTTGGTCACCCTGCCTGGAGAGCCACTGCCAGTCACCACATCGTGTATTTTTATAGCCCTTTGTTGTTGTTGTTGTCAGGTGCCGCTGAGTCGGTGTCCAACTCTTAGTGACTCTATGTACAACAGGTGAAACAGTATTGTTAGTGTTTCTCTGCTATTCAGAGGGTTTTCAATGGCTGATTATGTTTTGGGAGTGGGTTGCTGGATCCTTCTTCCAAGCCTACAGCACCTGCTGTTCCCAGGTGATCTCCCATCCAAGTACTAACCAGGCCGGACCCTGCTTAGCTTCCGAGATCTGACGGGATCAGATCTGTTGTGTCAACAGCGGTATGGCCACAAGCTTTATAGCCCTTAGCATTACCTAAATTATAGTGTGTGTTTTTATCTGTTTAGGTACTTGTCCCCCCCAAGAATGTTAGCCTTTGGAAATATGATGCCATCTCTCTTTTCTCAGGATTGTTGTTCTTAGCATCTAGCATAGTCTCAGTGGGCAGTATGTGTTCAATAAATATTTGTTGAATGAATGAATCATTAATGGGACTTCCCTGGTCCTCTTGGCAAGAAGCCCTGCTCTTAGCTTCAGTGTGATTCCTTGAGGCTTCCCCAGCCCCTCCACCTGCCTGTGCTGGGTGCTGGGGCTACAGCTGCTCGCTGTCCTGGAGACACCCACCGGGCCATGAAGAGCTGGCCCCGGGGGCTCAGCACCAAGTGGGTAGAGCCAGGCTCACTCAGCTTGGTCCTCTCATGGCTTCCAGGGCTTGGAACTCCAGAGCCAGGATTTCAGCCCCCTTGCCTTTTCTCTAGGACGCGGCTAGTGGGTCACTGAATCTCTGGAGATGTCACTCCCCTGTCTGGAAAATAGAGTCGGAAATCTCTGGCTCAGGATGTGAGGGTTTGAGTTAAGGTGATTGGAAAATGCTTTGTAAATCTGTGACACATGTGAGTGAGACCTTGCCCTTTGTCCTGTGAGGTGCGCAGCAGGCCCCATCCCTGTGGAAGGTGGTAGACTCGGGGACATCCAGGATGGGCTGCACCATGGTGGGGACATGAAGTATGGGCCCTCAGTTCATTGACTGAGCCTTCCTGTGTGTCAGCTGGGATCCCTGCCTTTGAAGAAGGGAGACCGGGGGATGTACCATGATGACATGCAGAGTGAGCTGAGCAGTGGCAGAGAAGGAAGAAGGAACAACTGTGGAAGCCAGGAGGGTGAGGGAACTAAATCACCCTGGCAGGGAAGGCTTCCTGAAAGAGATGACATTTGATCTGAATCTTTTTTTTTTTTTTTTTGGCGGTACTGGGGGTTGAACCTATGGCCTTGCGCTTGCATGCTCTGCAAGTGCTAGATCACTGAGCTGCATCCTCCTGCCTTCTCCTCCCTAGCCACTGGGATTACAGGTGTGCGCCACTGCGCCCGACTCTGATCTGAATCTTGAAGGACACGTAGACATTAGCAAGGCAGATAAGAACATTCAGGTATATGGAATAGCACAAATAGAGGCATGTGATTTAGGTCAGCCAGGAACCTGACTGTAGGGCTCCAATTGCGCCCTCCAGCTCCAGTCTTGGTGTACAGATAGGCAGAGACAAGGGACATGGATGGTATTGTGTCTAGGCCTGCAGTGGCTCACTGCCATCCGCCTGGGAGGAGAGTCTGGGGCAGTCAGAGTTTCATGACCGATAGCACTTGTGGGTACCCCCGGTTTGGAGCTCCTGCTGGCCATTTTGGGGCTGAGAGCTGGCAGGCAGGCCTAGGGTAGGGGCAGCCCCTGCTCTGCCACCAAAGCTCTCTGCAGCCTCAGCCAGCCACTGCTCCTTGCTGACTCTCGGTCTCCTTCTGGGTAAAGCAGACTGAAGCATGGTGAGAATATCTTCCCCATTATGGTGCTAAACCTCCAATCCCCCTGGGCCTGTCCTCAGGAGCTCCCCTTGTTAGAGCAGTTAGCAGCTCTGAGCCAAGGCCCGAAGCCTTCTCTGTACCTGCTTCCCACATGCTCTCAGGCGAGACGCAGCTCCTCATTGGTGTAGTAAGTAGGGACATCCAGGATCAGGGGAGCCCTGGGCCAACCCCAGGGGTTCTTTCTGGCTTGAATGGAAAGGTACGACGCCAAATCAGCCGCAGCTGCCGTGGTAAGCCTCTTCCTCGTTCTTGCCCTCACAGTCTCCCGGGAGAGGGGCCTGGGTAAGTGCCCCAGGAGAACCTGTCACTGCACACTTGCCATGGATTATCACAGGGGCCTATTTTGGCAACTCCCTGGTGACACACATGCGAGCTGGCCGTGTTGCCGTGGCAGTCTCTTCCCCTCCAGGGTTCTTGAATGTGCTGGGTCAGAGGTGAGGGTGGAGAGAGGGGGCTGTGAGGGTCCTCAGCAGTCATGTCACAGGCCTGGATGTAGCGCCAAGGAACATGGCATCCTGAGAGGTCCACTTCTGTGGCTGTACTGCCCAGGACTTGACTTTACTTCATGAAAACTGAATGTGTGACACAGGACAGTAAGGGGCCATGTTCCCTTTAGGGGGATCTTTTGTGGGTAAAAATTCAGTAGTGGATTCTGGCAGAGCACAGAAGGCCCACGCTGGCAGGACCTCAGACCTCAGCTGCTCCACGCCACTCCTCTAATTCAGACATGGAGAGGAAAGGAGGTGGCCCAGATCCCAGCTTGCCTGTGGAGACTTGGGGTTCTGGGCTCCCTGCAGCAGGTCCTGGGGGCCAGGCCGGGTGCTGCTACCCAGCACGCCATGGCTGGGGGTTGTGTCTCTAGGGGTTTGGCCCCCCCTTGGGGCCATATGTTCCAGTGGGCCCTGTTTAAGGACATCTAATTTCCAAAACAGAACCCTCGAAGGAGATCGTTAGTCTTTCCAGGAAAGAACTCACCAGTGTGTTGTGAGCAGGTGAACCGCTAGCTCACTGCTCTACCTGCGGTTGGCAGAGAGAATAGGGGGGTCATCTAACTCTCTGGCCTTCAGGGTGGAGGCCAGCACTCTGGGGCCTCCAGTCCGTCATGCCTCCCTGTTCACTCGCTCAGCTGGACTCACACACTCTTGGTGCTCCAGCCTGACTGAACTTGCACTGGAGTCCTCAGACTTGTGCTCCCTTCCAGGCCTTTGCAGACCCCACTTCCTGGGTCCTGACTCCTGGCCTTCCTCTTGTCTACTTGGCATCTCCCTGAGCTGTTCCTTCCTGGGGAGGGCACCCCTGACAACACCTGTGGACTGGGTTGGGGGCATCTCTTGGATGCCTGGCCCTGACGTGTATAATTGTGTATAATTGTTCCCAGCCTTGTTTCCTCAGCCATACCTAGGGTGGGAAGTTCAAGAGCAGAACTCAGCCTCTAGCAGGTGCCTGAGAAGCAGAGGAGAGGCAGGGCCTGGAAGCTCAGTTCTCAGTGCAGGGCATGGCCCATGAAGGGTGCTTCGAAAGCATGTTGGGAGAACATTAATGTTGGGCTTCATCATTCCTTCCCCTGGGACCTTCAGTGTTGTCTCTGGCTTTAGTGCCCCCTTCCAGTTAGAGGAGTCCCTTCCTTCCCAATTCCCCAGAGTGCTCCCTGTGGCCCCCTGGCGTGGTGCTGTGACATGGGCTTGTTTCTGTTCTTGTCCAGGCCCTCTTTATTCATCACAGTCCCCTTGAGTAATTGGTCGTTTGACAAACATTGACAGAGCATGTACGCTGTATCTGACCCCATCATGGGCACAGGAACCCAGATGGATGAGACACGGTTCCTGAGAACATATATGCACCCTCTCCTGCAGTGGGAAGGGCTGAGCATAGGAGAAGGTAGGGCTCATGGGGACCTAACCAGGCCAGCCTGGGTTGGGAGACAAAAAGGCTTCCCAGAGGAAGGGTCGGCAGGCTGGTCACTGAGGGGCAGCACTCTGTGCCTGGAAGAGCTGAGCAACTCGGCTCAGAGACAAGAAGACTCTACCTGGGGGCACTGCGAGCAGGGCCAGGAGGGTGAGAGGCTTCTTAGAGGAAGAGTCTGGCCCAGCATGCAGTGGGGACCTGAGTGGGAACAGCTCCGTGTGCATGGCCTGTGAGAGCCCAGCCCAGCCCGGACTGGGACTCTAGCAGCAGGCACCACTCTCCAGAGCCAGCTGCTCTGCCATCATCACGTGTGTGGCCTCTCGCTGAAAGTGCTCGCCTGGGGCAGCCTGGAAGACAGCTCATCTCTGGCCCCAGAAGAAGCGGCATCTCTTTGGCCTTTCACTTGGCTTCTTAGAGCTCCCTGGGGTGTGCCAGGGGTCAGTATGTCAACCTTTGGCCACCGTGCAACTGCTTCCTAGTGCTTTGGAGTAGCTTAGGAGTGACTTCCTCCCTCTCTCAGCACAGAGCTTGGGTCCAGGTGGGCCCCGGTGTGATGTCTTTGGGCCTGGGGATGGGAGCAAGATGCTACCCCACTCAGGGAGCCCGAGGGACCGTGCACACTGCTGCCTGGCCTGGCCCTTTCTGGCTCTAACAGCTGGGCTAGATACTGCTTAGCCCTTTACTGTGAGTTACTTGGATTTCTCATAAGGATCTGGGATCATAACTAAGGAGGGCACTGGGTCTCAAGGAGCAGAATTGGTCTTCTAGGTCCCACAGCAGGAAGTGCCAGAGCCAGCGTTTGAATCCAGTCCGTCACTTGCCTGCACCTCTGTTCCAAGGCAGGGCAGGTGTTGTCATACCCATTAGACAGGCGAGGACACAGAGGCTCACTTGATAATTAACTGGCATTCATGCCAATCTTTACTTTTTATGGAGCTCCTGCCTAACCATCATCTCATTTAATACCGTCAACAATCTGGCGAGGTAGGTATTACGTACATACGGATGAGGAAACCGAAGCTTGCGCCAGAAGTGACTCATCCGGGCCACACTTCCTGCGTGTTAAGGGCCAGTTCTGATTGCTGTTCGCTGTCCCTTCTCCTGGCAGGTGCATCTCCTCCCCAGATGCTGATAATGGAGGTGGTGGAGGGGGCAGTGTGGGTTGTCTAGAGGCACGACCTGCCCACCTGCTCTGTGTACAGCAGCGCTTCCCCATGTGGGCTCAGCACCTCCTCCCCAGGCCAGGGATCCTCTGCTCCTGCCTCTGTCTGTTGTTGTTGTTGTTAGGTGCCGTCGAGTCAGTATCCAACTCATAGCAACCCTCATAGGGTTTTCAATGGCTGACTGTTTCGGGATTGCCTTGGGAGTGGATTGCCAGGCCCTTCTCCCATTTTTGCGGTGCTGGGAATTGAACTCCGGACCTCAGAGACTGCAGCGCAGCGCTCTACCAACTGAGCTAAATTCCAGCCCCTGCCTCTGTCTCACTGACCCAAATTCTTTTTCTTCATTGCTCCCATCCCTGCCTGACATTGTATCACACACTTCCACATAGCTGCTTTCTCTCTCCCTCAGCCAAATCAAAGCTTCCTAGCAGGCTGGGCGCTGTCTGCTGTGTTCACTGTTATTTCCCCACTGTTTGGCGTCTTCTTTGTGCTCCGGGCTTTGGGTCTTATCTCTGTTCCTCCTCCTGGAAGCCCTCTTTGACTACTCACTCCTACTCCTCTATCCTCAGTTCCTCTTTTGGGCAAACCTGATGCCACTTTCCTGGGCTGTTGAGCATCTGACTTGAGTCCGCTTCATTGGAACTCCTCTTTGTTCCAGCTCTTCCTGCAACCACAGCGTCCTCTCCTCCTCTTTACCTTCCAGACTTGTCTCCAGGGCCCTGGAGAGGCCGTAGGACCTCCTTGGAGCGTCCCTGCCACTCACCTCACTCTGCCCTTCTTCTCCTAATGCATAACCTGTCCCCATGCACCTCTAGAAAAGCCATTTTCTCATTTCCTACTCAGGAAGATGGAGTAGCAATGCCAGTCTCCCCTGACAAATAGCACACATTTTCTCATTTAATCTCCCCAGTATTTCTGGAGAGGGGCACAGATACAGATGTCCCTTCTCCTGGCAGGTGCATACTGAAGCCCAGAGAGGTTAAGTGATTTACCACAGGTCACAGAGCTGCAGCCCAGGAACCTTCCTCAGATCTGAGGGGTTGGGTGCAGCCTTTGCCACCGTCAGGCATGTGTAAGAGGAAGCCCAGGAACTTCTAGTTTCATCAGCCCCAGGGTGCGGCCTCTCTGGTCACTCTGCTATCAGATGTTGGGCAAGGTAGTTCCAACAGATTGGCCACCACCCTCGGTCCTACCTGACCCTGAGCTTGCAGCTGTTTGGTCTTCTGTGGCAAGCAGCTCTGGTGTCACCTGGCAGCAGAAGCTCTGCTGTGGGAGCACTTGGGTGGGGTTCACCCGCCTCGCAGAGCCAGTCTGCCTAGGACTGTGACAGTGACATTGAGCATGGTGTGGGACAGAGCAGACCGCCTTCCTTAGCCAGGTGGCTTACTGAGGTCTGGGTATGGCCTGGCTCATTTAGTGGAGAGCAGCCCTCTGGGACATGGCATTGTAGAAATGGTGAGGGACATGGGGACCAGGGACCTGCCTTGAGCCTTGGCTCTCTACACCTGGACCACAAGCAAGTTACTTAACCTCTCTTGTCTGTAGCTTGCCTCAGTTTCCTCCTCTATGCCTTGTCTGCCCTACCAGGGAGCTCTAGGGGACATTGGTGTGCCATACAGACTAGGGGAAGGGGGCCACTTTCTGGAGGGTAAGAAAGCTGCTTGGGGCCTCACTGGCATCCCCGTCCCTCAGCCCTTGCCAGATGGAGGAGCAGATGAGCCATGGTCAGTGAATGGTGCCCAGGAGCAGCTTCTGAGTTAGTCTTTGACGGTCATCTTCATAGGACTAGTCAGCTTCTTCCAGGGCCTGTCTCATCTTTCTCCATGAAAAAAAAGGACATCTGTAGGTAGGGGACCCTGTTCCCTTCATCGATGGGAAAACTTGTGCTTATGGAAGGCAAATGAGGCTCCCGGGTGCTGGGTGTTAGGGCTGACTCCGCTTCCTGCAGGCATCCTGGTCCAGCTTGGGCATCCAGGCCATTGCTGCCTCTGGGCATAAGGACTTGTCCAACCGTGCAGTTGACCTCTATGGGCTCCTTTTCTCACCAGGCCCTGTGCAGGGCTCTGTGCACATGGATGAGTCAGGTAGCAGCCCTGGTCCCCACCAATCACTGGCGGAGAGAGGTGGCCAAGGAAACACACATTTGGTGCCATAGGAGAGAACAGAGTGGGTGTGTCCAGAGAGGCAGGGGTGGGGAGAACCCACTAGAACTGGGACTTGGCTGGAAGCTGAGGCTTCCTGCCGCCCCACCTTGGAGTCAGGGACAGGCAGGCTGGGTGTGATGGTGGTGGCATCTGATTATAGCATTGGTATCCGGCCAGCTTTTGCTGGGCCCCTCCCAGCCACAGCCAGGGAAGAGGAAGTGCTGACAGCTGGATGCCAAGGGCTGGCCATGGCCTTGGGGTGCCCAACCAAACCCTCACTTCCTCGCTACCCAGACAATGGTCCCGGGGCTGCTGCAAGCTGGTGAGCTCTAGGTCCCAAATTCTCTGGCCAGGGGCTCTCAGAAGGTGGACCCCACAAAGTCCATTGTCCCTATCCTGCTGTATAGCCGGGGAAACCTAGGCCCAGAAAGGTGCAGCAGCTTGGCTAAGTTGACAGAGGAGCTGCTGGCAGTGCTGGGACAGGAACCCTAAGATCTGCTGCTTTTTTACCTGCTGCTTAAGAAGCCTATTCCTGGACCACCTCCTGAAGGAAAACAGGGTATTTATTTCCCCTGTCTCCTCCTAGCGTCCCCCAACTTCCTCATGGAGAGAAGAGAGGAGGGACTTGCAGCCTACGGGAAGATGAAGTCCTGTAAGTTGGGCCTGAATAGAGTTCAACTCTGCCACCCTCTCGGCCTTGTATCACGATCACAATGGGGGTGGTGATGCTGACCGGCAGGAGTCAGCCTGAGCAAGTGTTCTGGAGGCCCAAAGCTCCATGGGCCTTGCGGACCTCACACCTGTCTCTCCACTCTATATGAAGGGAGCCCGAGGGGTCTGAGCAGTGGTCAGAGCAGAAACCTCTTTTTCTCACTCAGCAAACCTTTCTGAGTGCCTGCTCCAGGCCAGGCTCTGGCAGGACACCTGGGACCCAGATGTGGGTCAGACACAGGCCTGGCCTCAGGCAGCTTCCAGTCTCATATGAGAATCCACTTGTACTGGGCAGTTAGCACAAGGGAAAGGGCTGGGAGGGCCCCGAGGGAGGACTCTCTTCTCTCTCTGTTCTTGTGCTACTCTCTCCTGACTTCATCTTTAAACAGAAAACTTCCCTGAGTGGGAAGATGGTCCTTAGAGTTCCCCAGAGAAGGAAAGATTCTCTTCCGCCAGAGGCTGCCTGGAGGACATGCTGCCCCATCTGGGTTTTGAAGGACGTGCTGGTTTATCTCGTAGTCTGAGAACCAAGTGGACACAGCAGTGACTCACTGTCTCCTAGGCCCACTGGGGGCTTCCGCTGGGGCATGGAGAGGCCAGCAGGTGGGGATGGGGGTTGTGGGAGAAGGCCTGGGCCTGAGGGCTGCAGAGCCACCACCAGCCCCCAGCTCCCTCTCCGGCAGCTACCACAGCCTCCTGCAGGAGCGCTGCCAGGCCTCCTTATTGCGTCCCACTTGTTTGGCAGAGGGAGCAGTGGGTGGTGGTTGGGGCTGGGTAAGGGAGGATGAGGGCAGAGTGGGCTTATGGGAAAGGCTGCCTGGGCTCTGTCTTGCCTTAAGGTAGACTTGTCAGAGTCCCCCAGCCACTCAGTTTCTGTCTGAATAATGGGGGAAGGCTCCCACATGTCTGCCAGCTTGTCATGCTGTCGGGTCTTGTGTTGCTGTAATGATGAAAGCTATGCCACCAGTATTTCAGATACCAGCAGGGCCATCCATGGTGAACAGGTTTCAGCTGGGCTTCCAGACTAGGAAAGACTAGGGAGAAGGACCCAGGAGCCCACTCCCAAAACAATTAACCATTGAAATCCTATGAATAGCAGAGACATACTGTCAAATAGAATGCCATAAAATGAGCCCCCTCAGGCTAGAAGGCATTCGAGAAATAACTGGGGAAGAGTTGCCCCTTCAAAGTAGAGTCTACTTTCATGATGGGCATGGAGTAGCGCCTCTGGGACCTTGTTTTGCTGATATGGCATGACTCGAAATGAGAAGAAACAGTGGTTGCAATATTGGGCTCAAACATAAACAGATATTGTGCCTGGCGCACTGTCCAGAAGTGTTTCATTTTGTTGTATATAGGGGTCACTATGAGTTGGATCCAACTCGATGGCACTCAACAGCTACAACAAATGGGATAAGGGTTGAATAAGATGGTCTGTGGGTCCTGCCCTCGGACTCCTTCCAATTGTAAGCAACCTAATAAGGTTGTCAGGGGGGTTTGGACTAGACAGAAGAAGAATTTCTAGTTTTTTTTCAGCTGGTTCCTTTGAGGGGAATGGCACCCAGGAGGAATCTCTGCATGTCTCCCCCAAACAAGAGCGCTGCCCCACTGGAGTTGACTGCCCTGACGCAAACGCAAGGCAGTCAGCCTTGGATCAGGGACTTGGGCCTGGGCTTGGACCTCACTTCCTGGGGCTAGATGAAATGCCTCCCCACACACCTTCCCTTAATCATTCCTTCAGCTGCTGGCCTCTGTCCAGCTTGTAGTGGGACGCAGATGGCTGGGAGAAGATGTCCCATGTCCTGCCCAGTACAAGGTGGTACCCCAGCTCTCTCCCTTACCAAATCTTGCTCCCCAGAGACTTTGGACAGAGGCACTTAGAGTTGTGTTTCTCAAGCTTAATCACCAGGGATCTTGTCAAAATGCAGTTTGACTCAGTAGATCTGGGCATTTCTACCCAGCTCACTGATGATGCCGTTGCCACCTTCCCAGACCGTGCTTTGAATAGGAAAGCTGTAGAGCGCCTTTTCTCTTCTCACCAGGAGGGGGCACCTAGCCTGCTCCAGAGGGAGGAGACACTCACCTGTGCTTATCCTGCCGCCATGGCTTCTGGCAGGTGACATCGCCAGCCAGCCTGGGAGCAAGGGTTCAGGCCTGCTCTTGGGCCTCACTTCCCTCCTGGGTGTACTCACCCAGGCCTGTCCCCACATGGAGGGCAGGGTGAAAGGTCTTGAGACTCTCAAAGATCCCCGATTGTGACTAAGTCATCTGTCCCGGCCACGCCACTGGATAGATTTATGGGCCACCCTTGGACCTGCTGTGTCCTGTGGGCAGAACCCTTTGCACTCAGCAGCTGCTATGGGAAAGCGAGCACAGCAAGAACCCTGGGCTCCTACTCTGCTACCTATGACCTGGGTAACCCCGGGCCAGGCAGTGCCTCTGTCTAGGCCTCTGTCTCTGTGAGGTTTTATTAGATGACCCTGACAGGCCGTCAGGGTCCAGGATGAGTTTGTTGGGCAGTTCTGGGGGTGGGAAGGGCCTATGATGGTAGGATTTTTCTAGTTGGGGTGAAGAAACAATTCTTCGGGAATGGCTCTGAGGCCCGGCCCCTTTACTTGCTTTTGTGAGTTTACATCCTGCCACCGATACCCCAGTTACTTCTGTGCAGTGTTAGATGCCACTGAGCACCCTCTATGTGCAGTGAGCTAGCAGTGAGCCTATGCTCTCTCTTGGGGTCACACACTGAGTGAAACCGAGGGTCTGACTCTCCATGATACCAAGCCTCCACCCCCTTATCCATTGGACCAGGTAAAGGAGGAGGATTGGTGTGTCCACCTTGAAGCCTGGAATTTCCTGCCCACCTCTTAAAATCAGAGCAATCACACGATTTCAGCGGTGGAGGCTTTGTCCCTTTCTGGGCTCTGCTGTGACCTTGTTGCTCTACAGAATTTGATGGAAAGCAAAGGCTCCAGTGTAACGTCCCTCAACCCTTCTCTCCCCGCTCCCAGCTTATAGGCCAGGTCCTCAAGGTCCTCAAGGACTGTGACTGAGTCAGCTCTGCAGGGCCGGCTCCGTGGGTGGCGGAAGGGAATGCTGGGCAGCACACAATAGGCGCTCAGTGAAGATGTGCTGAGCAGAGGGCGCAGGCTGGGCGCGGCAGGGGAGAGGTGTGAGGCCCTGCTTAGTCCATGGATTAGGGGCTCACCGTGCTGTTCCCCAGTGCTGCTTCCTGCAGTCACCAGGCTTCCTGGCCCCACTGCCTGTCAGCTGCTGGAATCCAGGGTGTCATCCTAAGGGCACAGCCATGGAGCCAGTTAAGTAGGCACAACTTGTCCCAGCTTCCAGGCTTGGCACTTGATTGGCAACAAACATAATGACAGCCCTCGATGTACTCCGGGCTGCCTGAAGCCCTCCAGCCTCTAGGTCCTTTGGGGAAGCAAGGGCTATCCCCTGAATCCTGTCTGGGCCCCAAGCTGTGGGCCCTGAGATGAAGCTTAATGTAAATCTCTCCACAGGCCGTAGTGGGTTGTGGTTGGTGGTGTAGGGGTGGGAGTGAGAGGCTCAGCTCCTTGGAAAAGGGGATCAGTCTCGGGACAAAGGGGACAGGGCAGGGGTGGGGGCTGTTCAAAGTACACGTGGGGAAAAAACATTGCAATTGGATTTTGAACCTCTGTCCTTGGCCTCACAGACACAGATAGCAAAGATTAAATATTTGTGCTAGATCCAGATAAAGAAAGAGGACTGGAGCTTGGGGTAGAGGAGAGGGACGAGAACAGGGCATTATGGAGGGCTTCCCCAAGGCCCAGCTCCGGGGCTGGCTTCTTTAGATACTGCATCTGGCCTCCAAATGACCCTGTGAGGGGGCCTCCATTCCCATGGGGCCCATGTAGCACTCGGGGCCAGAGAAATGTGTAAACAGCCGTTTTAAAGCCATTTGGTGGCAGGTTGGTGTTGGGGCCCTTGTAGCTGGAGGGGCAGAGGGCAGGAGACAGTAGGCTGACATCTTTCTCTGCTTCAGGCACTGGCTCCAGCATCCTCTCGGCCCTCCAGGACCTCTTCTCCGTCACCTGGCTCAACAGGTCCAAGGTGGAAAAGCAGCTCCAGGTCATCTCGGTACTACAGTGGGTCCTGTCCTTCCTCGTGCTGGGTAAGCGGCGGCAGGAGGCCAGGTGGGCAGGTCAGCAGGGCCGGGTACCCAGCAGGGGTTAGAGGAGCAGTGTCCACCCTACAGCCTCCCCGACTTACTCTCACCTCTTGGGCCCCTGGTGAAGTGCTACACCGCCACGCATGCTTGGGACCTCCCTGACTCCATGGGAGGTGGTGGCATGGTCCTATTTTACCAGTGGGAAACCCCTTGTCTCTGAACTAGCTAACTTGCCCAAACTCCCTTGAATCTGGGTCTGTGGGACCCCCTGTAGCCTGTGCCCTTCCCGCAGTGCCACCCCGCAGGCGTGTTGCTTTGCCATAGGGAGTCCGGACTCTTACAGACAAGCTTCGTGGCCCTACCCAGGCTGCTGGAGCTCTCTGGGAGTCACATGAGAAGTCACATTGAGTTCACATGAGAAGACAGTCGGGGGACCAGGACAGGAACTCTGGGGACCCCAGCCTCACAGCTCCCTTGTCCCCAGTCGCCCTCAGAGGCCGCTTCTGTCCCTCTCCGTGGTGGGACACCTAGTAGCTTGGAAAAATCTGGCCCACGCAGCACACGGTGGAGACTGGCCCCAATATATAGAGTAACAATCAAGCGGGTCCAACTGCAGCCCAGAAACCAGCCCCAGCGTGTCTTCTCAACATCCTTGTGTAGGTGGGAGCCAGGCCAGGGTGGATGGGCAGGTCTGCTAAGCCGCTGCTAATTACTACCCTGAGCAGCCCCAGCCGCTCCCTCTCATTGCGTCCCACACCTGGGGGCAGAGGCTCACCCAGTATCGCAAAGGCTGCTGTGGCCCCTCCTTGGCTTCCTCCTGGACCAGAGTTTTACCATTTTGGTGGCATAGAGCCCTTAGGTATTCTAGTAAAGACTACAGACCTTCTCAGTGCTTTTAAACATGTAATACAAAGTACATTGGATTTCAAGGGAAGCCAATGCTGTTGAGATATAAATATCTACACACTTAAAAACTCAGTTGGGGCTGGGATTTAGCTCAGCTGGTAGAGCGCTGCGCTGCAGTCTCTGAGGTCCCAAGTTCAATTCCCAGCACCGCAAAAATGGGAGAAGGGCCTGGCAATCCACTCCCAAGGCAATCCCGAAACAGTCAGCCACTGAAAACCCTATGAGGGTCGCTATGAGTTGGATACCGACTCCATGGCACCTAACAACAACATCAACAAAAACTCAGTTAAACATATAGTAGTAGCACATGCACTTTTTTATTATTGCATTAAGTTAAAAAAGATTTAGTAGTAGTTATAGTAATTATTATAATTCTCAAGTAGTGATGAGAAGAAATGAGTTTTCCAGATATCTGCAGCAGCTGTAATGTGATATGGGAATACCTTTGTCATCTGTTAGTGTCATGTCAACAGGCACTGCTAATACTTCGGTGGTTTGTCACATTTGTAAGAAAAGTGAAAACTTAGGTGGTACTTGTTACCGCGTCCAAGTCCATAGACGCTTACTGTGTTCCAGGCTGCGGGTTAAGTTCAAACATCATCCCATTTCATCTTCCCAACACCACCATCAGGAAGCAGAGGCTTGGGTATGAGCAGTGGCCAAATCTCCCTGTCTCTTTGGTCCCAGAGTCTCTGCTCTTCTCTGACCCTTCTGCTGCTATCCCTGCCTCTGAGCACCCGCTCACTGCTGTGCGCTGTGGGCCTCAGGGTGCTGGAGGTTTACAACCCGACCTGCTTCATGGCCACCATGCTGCGAGAGAGGGGGAAATGTGAGGGGCTGAGCCCTGCCCGGGGGGAAGGAGCAGCCTCTTCCAAGCACAGTGCTTACCTCATGGCCCAGGACCTCAGAAGGTAGGACCAGAGCAGCCTACTGTAGGAGAACAAGGAGCAGGCTCTGCGAAGTCAATTGGTGGTTGAATCGCTCCTTTGCTCAATGAACCTTTCTGGTGTTGCTGGCCTGGTTCCAGCTCCCAAGGAGCTCAGGGATTGCAAGGGGGAGGCTGACGGGGGAGGTTGGGAGAGAAGAGAGCAACCCCAGCTGAGAAGGGCTCCTCCTGTGGCTCCTCTTCTCCTCCGTCCAGGTTATCTTAGCTGTGGCATGAAGACAGGTAGGTAGAGCCACCCTCCCTCCCAGAGACCAGCCTCCAGGCAGCAGGGTCTAGGCTTCAACCTCTCTGCCCCCCTGCCCTTTGGGAGGGCTAGGGGTTGGCTGGCAGCTCGGTCTGCAGGATGCTTACCCCCAGGCTGAACCCAACAGGGCCTGTCCAGCCCCCTGGAGCATCCACCGAGCCACTCCAGGAGCGTGGATTGTGTGGAGTCTGGGGCTGGAGAGGGGGCCACCTGCTGACCACTGGGACTTTGTGAACAGCCTAAACGCAGGCGTGGCTCTTTGCCCAGCTGCTTTGGGGACTCCACAGCTGCCTTTACCAGGGTCTTGTGGTCTGCAGATCCTTCTCCAGACTCAGCTTCCTTTTGTGTGATGCCATTCCCGAGCTGTCCTGAGAAACCACATGCTCGTCACTCTGTTCACTGTCCCCTCAAGGTAGCCCTGGCTTTAGCTCCCCTGGAGCAAGGCCTGCTCAGGAGTCTAGAATGAGGCTGGGTTGAGGATGACAAAGGCCACCATTTCCTTGTCCTGGCTCACAGGGAATCTGTTTCCAGCCCTGTCCTCTCCCATAAGCACCCAGAAATGGCACAGCCTGGTGGGAGAAGAGGGCACAGAATCCCTGAGCCAGGCAGCTCAGTGCCCAGCACTACCAAGCATGACTCCCTTCTGCCCCCTGGCCTTGTGCTGAGTACTAGGGGACAAAGATATAACCCCATAGTGTGACGAATTCAAAGGTGAGAGCGCTCCAAGGGGCATAGCTTGATACTGAGGGGACACTTCTGGAGGAGGCTGTCTGTGCTGGCTGTGGATGCTGAGTAAAACGGGAAAGAGGACCCCTGTCGAGGGCACCTGGGAGTGAACCTTGAGATGGCCGGCCTGCTGCAAGCTTTCCTTCTCCTCTGTGCCAGGCCCCTCAGCCTGTAGCCAGCAGGCCCAGATAATCGCCCCAGGGGAGTTTCCTGGGCATCCTGCGGGGGTTTGAGGAGGGGGAGGCTAACAGGCACTGGCTTTGTCCCGGGTCTGCCTGGCCCTCCTCCTGGGGCAGGAGTCACTCTTGGTCCCTGCTGCGGCAGCCTGAGGCGTTTCCTCTTCAGTAACTTCTAAAGCCCGATGCAGAATGGGGACCTCAGAGTCAGACCTGGGTTCGAATCCTGACCCAGCTACTGTCCTGCCAGGTGGCCTTGGATGAGTCACCTCCCCTTCAAAGCTCAGTATTCTAAGTCTCTAAGATAGGGTATAAAAATCACCCTGCTTTAAGGACTCAGAGGCACAGCACAATCCTTGAGAAGTAGAGGGAGGTACTTGGTAGGTATTTCCTCCCCGTATCCACAGTGACTTTGCTGGGCACAGGTGTAGAGGGACGCCCAAAGAGGGGACAATAAGAACAGCTTCACCATGGCTGAAGTCCCCTCCTCTGATGCCACTGCCTTGACTGCACGGAGCCCAGGTACCTCTTGGCGCTGGGACCCCATCAAAGCCTAGGCCATGAGGCTCAGAACCCCTTGGCCGTTTCCAGGGGCCGCGCCCTTCCCACATCTGCACCTGGACCTAGCTTAGTGCTGCAGGAAGCCCTCCCTGCCCCGAGGGGAGATCGTGGTGCAGCCAGGAGGACGGGGGTCCTAACTGGGGCTGCCATTGTTGCCGTAGGCATAGCTTGCAGTGTCATCCTCATGTACACCTTCTGCACTGACTGCTGGCTCATCGCCGTGCTCTACTTCACCTGGCTGGCGTTCGACTGGAACACACCTAAGAAAGGTGAGTGCCCGGGTCTCCTCCTGCTCCGCTCCCACAGGCGCCTCCTCTTTCTACCTAACGCCTACTTTATGACCTGCACTGGGCTAGGCCCGTGTGTGGTTTCGAATGAGGGATTAGAAACAGCTCAGAGAAGCCCTCTTTGGTCCTCACAGTGCTCAGCTCACCTGTGGTCAGGGTCCACATGACACGAGGGGATGCGCATGGGAAGGGACCCGTTGGGCAGGGGCAAAGATGCTGTGTGGGCTGGTAGGCACCTCCCTTGGGTTTAGGTTGGCTGTTTTGTCTGGACCTCTGATTTGCCCCCACCTCCACTTCTTCCAAACGCTGTGTTTTGTTCCCTGGCAGGTGGCAGGAGATCACAGTGGGTACGAAACTGGGCCGTGTGGCGCTACTTCCGAGATTACTTTCCCATCCAGGTAAAGACTGTGTTATCTTGGGAGGGTGGGAATGGATGGCACTCTGACCTCAGGCCTTGGTTCTCCCATGCATCGTGACTCTGTGTGTGGAGCTGACTTTGGGGATGTCTTACTATAGACGTATCTGTTCCTACTATGCCCTCCTATGTGTGGGATTTGAAGCAACTTAGGATACATATAATGCCTTGCTGGATGAAGAGGAAAACCGGGTGAAGAGGAAGACCAGGAAATGAATACTAGTATTTCAGCCAAAGGAAAACCGACAGTCGATTTTCACATTCAGCGCTGGGCCTCCTGGAAGCTGAGGCAAAAGGAGAAACATGATAGTCATTGGCTTCTTGTTTTGGGAAAAGAGGCAGCTTATTGGTCCTTCAGAGAAACAGGACATGGTTTAGCCTTTGGGTCTAAAAGATGATCCATACATTGAAAGCCTGCGTGATGTAAGGAACAAATATAATGATGTATATTAGGGTCATTGCTTATTTGCCCTTCAGTGAATATTAAGGACAGAACTTGAAATGGAGGTGATGTATCAAGAGAAATACTAAGATAGTCCTCGTTCTTCTGGCCCAAACCTGGGATAGAACAGAAAGCAGTGGGCACGAAGGGCTTTATTTCCTTCTGAAGGTCTTGCAGAATTATAGCTTCTGTCAGCCAGTTGCCAGGGTCATGGCCATAGGAATAAGAGCCCAGGTAGTTTGATACACCCTGGAAGAAGGATGAGACAGGGAGCTGAAATGGCTTGGAGAGGCAGGAGGGAGGTATAGAACTCCCTTCAAGGGTGCGTGGCCCGGAGGAGGTAGGGAACACTGAGAAGCAGCAGGGGGAGAGTTGCCGATGAGGAGAAAGGAAAGGGAGAATGCATTTATTAGGAGCCACCCCCTTTCCCTCCCTGCACCCTGGAAGGCAGCCATTACCTTTATCCCCTTTCTCCCGAAGAGGAGCCCGAGGGTCAGAGAGTGGCTAAGCTGAGTGAAGCTAGTGAGCAGCTGAGCTGAGATCCCAATTGCTGTCCAGCCTCAAAATCTGGGCTCCTCCCATCACAGCGTGCAGCCCCTCTGTGCAGCAGAGCCACTGAGGCTGCGATTAGGTTTTCAGGCTTTCCACAGGAAAAGCCCAGTACAACCCTAGGTGGCATCCTGTCTTCCAGGACACCGTCTCTCCCTGGGAAGCAACTTTAGACCAAGGTGGTGTCTGGGCATCCTTCCTGCTGCACCATTGTCGGCTGCTTGAGGGCCCCCACTTTTCTCTCCTGAGCCCCTGTCTCCTATGGGGCAAACCCTGACTCTTTGACAGGAACAATGGTGGCCTGGTGTCAGCTCCATCTGGCCCCTGCTTGGTTAGCAGGCTGGCCAGGGAGGCAGAGAGGTCCGGCCCTGGTACACATGGGTGGTGCTGGAAGCTTGTGGATAGCCCTGGAAGAACCCTGAGGGTTTTCCTCACAAGGGAAAGACCTGTCCAGCTGGCTCCCTTAGCACCCCGCCCCAGCACACCCCAGCTTCTGGGGCTGCCCAGCAGAAGGCAGGGGCTGAAGATGGAGGCAGCACGAGAGCGTGAAAGTATTCCGAGCATGATGTGGGGTGGTGTGCGTTTGTTGTTGTGAGTCAGCCCCGAGACAGACATCCTGGCGTGCTGCCTGGGGGAGGTGGCGGGGTAACCCTGTTTTCCTCCACTGTATTCCAGCTTTATAGTCCCAGGGCCAGCTCCCTCTGCCCTTAGCCCTCCCCAGGACCCTCCTGCTCCTCAGGGTCAGGCTTCCCTTTCCTCCCTGTCGTGACCCTTAGTGCCCTGACTGCAAGGCTGCTGTTGCTGAAGGGTGTTACGGCATGGGACTCAACCCTCTCATTTTGGAGGTGAGGCAGCAAAGTTCCAGAGAGGGCCAAGGCCTTGTCCAGGCTGCACAGCAGGTCCATGGCAGCAGTGGTACTGGAATCCATGCCTTCTGGATCTGGGCACCACATTCATTCCTCCGATTCCCACGGCTCGTTGCTGTAGTATGGGAGGAGGTAGCAATCCACTCCCAAGGCAATTCCAAAACAGTCAGCCATTGAAAACCCTATCAGGGTCGCTATGAGTCGGACACGACTTGACGGCACCTAACAACAACAACAGCATTGCTGTGGAAGAGGCTCTGGTCCCAGATCCTGCTGCTGGGTGGACTCCCACTCCCCAGGTCTCCCTCTTTGCCCTTGCTGTGGGAAACCTGGGTTAAATTCCTGTTCTGTTTCTCTACTCACTGTCCTGCCACCATCGCTGCCTGCCTGATGTGGGGCTCTGCGTAGGACATGGGGACACAGGAGAGTGAGCCCTGGTGCCTGCCCCTGGAGCGGGCTCACTGTCTAATGAATCCTGCCAGACTTCACCACTTTCTGCGCAGACTTTCTCAAACTCACTGAGTGCCGTTTGCATCATCTGCAAAATAGAGCTTATACGTGATAAAAAGTGAAGAATTATAGTGGGGGTGGACCACCCACCCCGCCCACTCCTCCAGAGCAGCTCAGCTGGCCCAGAAATCATGCCTTCAGAAGTGGCCTCAGGTGTCTATGGCAGCCACCAGGACAATTGCTGCCTGGAAGAGGAGTGGGTGCTGCCCTAGTCACTTTTCCCTAAGGTATAGGCAGGACCTCTGGAAAGGAGACTAGGAAACACGCTCTGAGCTTTGAAAATCTGTCCAACCACCTCATTTTGTAGATGGGCAAACAGGCCCAGAGAGGACAGGCTGTCCCAAGGTCACAAAGCAAGTCAGTAGTAGTTGTACGGGAACCAGGGCTGCTGCTCCAGGGTGTGTCTGTGCCTCCTCTGCCTCCAGGCCCTGCCCCTGAGCACCCTCTGCACTGCTCTGGGCCCAACTACCTTCTGTATGGGGCCGGGGTCTGAATGGGGCCCTCTGAGCACCTGTGCCATCCTGGGAGGCAGTGTGTGGGGAGTGACGTGCCAGGAATGTGCCCAGGCTCATGTTGGCTAGCAGGCATGGCCTGGGCACCCTACTGGGCTGGGCTTTTGCCATGAGAGTGGGCCTGTCAACAGAGCCCTCAGCCACGGTGCCCTTTCCCCCACTCCAGAGTGGACGTTCTGTCCCATGCTGGGGGAGGGGAGTGTGCACAAAGGCAGAGGAGAGCTGTATCAGATGTCTCCATTCTTCTGGGTCCTACACTGGCCATTAAGCTGTGTGTTCCCCCAGGACCTCACGCCCAGTCAGGCAGAGCCTTGAGGAAGGAGGAAATGATTGAAAGCCAGCAAAGCTCCCTGCAGGTGCTGCCTCTCCATCACAGTAGCCAGGGAGAAGCGCAGGTGTCCTTGTCCAGACATAGAGATATTCGCTATGACAGCCTAAGGCGAGGCGGCAGCTCCTTTTTCTAGTCCCTGATGTCCACCTTGTTGCCCAAGGAAGGACTTAGACCTGTAGGACTCTGTGGCCCATTCTGTGCTTTGGCTCCTGGTTACCAGAACAGACCCGGGCCCAGCCTTCAGCTCAGAAACAAGTATCCAGCAGCCCGGCGCTGGCTGCCCCTGCTCTTCCCTCAGCATCTTCCTGTCCTGTGGAAACTGGCTGGCTAGGTGGGCAGACCCGCTCCTGGGGCAGAAGCTGGAGCGGTGACTCCTCATAGACCCTCTCACTCTCCCTTCACCCTGGCCAGGGCTGAGCCCACCGTTTATCTCCAGTTATTTGGTGGCAGTTGAGGACTGGGTGGCTTTTAGGAGTCTCAGTCTGCTTGCCAAAGGCATAGTGAGAGAAACAGTGTGAGTGTCCCACCCAACAGGGGTGACACAGAAGGAGTCTTGCTCACATTCACTGGCTTACATGCTGGTAGCAATAGGGCTGGGAATAGTGCCAGCCACCCTGTTTGTCCCCTCAGGCCTCTGGCCTTGGGTTTTGGTTTTCAGAGGTCATCACCAGAGAACATACCCTACCTCCAAAACTGAGCACAGGGACATTCACTCAGCCAGGAGTTTCCCAAATCTGGAGTCACGGAGAAGTTGGGATTTGGATGTTTTGCCTCAGCCCAGGGACTCTGCTTCTAGCCGGCACCAGAAGGGACACTGTCAAAGCACCTAGGCTGGCATATTGTTGGTGTCGCCTCTTTTGAAGCAGCAGCCAAAAAGACCTGCATATCTATGCCTTTGACTCAGCAATTGTATTTCTGGGAGTTTATCTCATGAAAGCAATCAGAAATGTGGGCAAAGAAAAGGGCCTTATTGAAGCATTATTTCTAAGGGGAAATTCAGACGCTTTTCAATGTCCATCAGTTGGGATTTGAGCAAGTGCTAATCCATGTAGCCGGTAGCTGTGCCAGAGAAGAATAGCACAGCTGTGGGAAGACATGTTGCTGAGGGATTGTGAAGAGCACAAATAGTTAGGACATATTTGATAGTGAATGTCAACCCTATGAGCTGAGGTTTGTTGTTTTTTTGGTTTTTGGGGGTTGAACCCAGGGCCTCGCGCCTGCATGCTCTGCAAGTGCTGGACCACTGAGCTGCACCGCCAGCCCAGTTTTTACTTTTTGAGACAGGGTCTCGCTAAGTTACGCAGACTGCCTCTGGTCTCAAACTTGCGATCCTCCTGCCTCCGCCTCCCGAGCCACTGGGATTACAGGCGTGCGCCACCACGCCTGGCATAGGTTTGTTGTTTTTTGTAAAAGGGCCTGTGTACATCTAAGTAGAAAAAAGATCCAGAATGTCAGAGTGATTTATCTAGATGGAGGTAATGTGGGTGTTTTCAATTTTCTTTTTACTTTCCTCTATGAGTATTTCTTTTTCTAATCAGAAAGAGAGTGATGTCTTGTGAACAAAGCATTCTTACTGTCCCTCCCCCTCAGCCCCCGCTGCCCACCTCTGCTCCTGGTAGTGCTAGGCAGGTGTCTCTGGCTCAGTGCCTCTCAGTCTCAGGGTTTAGGGGCGTTAGGGTTTAGGGACCACCACACCCTCCATACCAGCAGCCTCTGGGCTAGCAGTGGGCCCTGTGGAAGCCTGTCATTCCTGGGTACCTCCCAGGACTACTTTGTTGATAGTGCCCCAGGTCACAGCCAGCCGCCACTCCTCCTCCCCCAGGCTGGTTGGCACAGGCACTGACATTTGCCCTGTCCTGTCCTTCATGTCTCAGAACCTGAGCTGAGCCCAGCTGCCTGGCAGGAAGTTTCCATCACATCATCCCTTGTTGGCATTGGAGGAGTGGGAGGTGGGCTGCCAGGGTTCTTCCTCTGAGCCCTGGAAGAGCCCTCAGGGTGCAGGGGCCAGACAGATCCCACCTCCAAGGAGCTGCCAGGTGGGGGGAACTGTGGCCAAGCCCCCGCTTGCCTAACGCAGGCTGGATACCCCTTTCTGGTCTGAGTTTTAGAGCAGTCCTTCTGGCTATGGTGAGGAGGATGAACCCAGAGGGGAGGAAGGCCAGAGGCTGGGCAGGTGTGAATAAGTGGACCCGTGTGTGTTTGGCCGGGGAACCTGGGGAATGAGGGAGAAAAGAATCCCTCCCTCACCGAGGACTCACCATCCACTTGCTGCAACCACTGGCACTGTGGCCCCAGGGATGAGGGCCTACAGTCTGACTTAGAGAGCCACTATAGTCCTTTGGGGGCTGGGATTTAGGTCACTTGGTAGAGCGCTGCTCTGCAGTCTCTGAGGTCCCGAGTTCGATTCCCAGCACCGCAAAATGGGCGAAGGATGTGGCAACCCACTCCCAAGGCAATCCCAAAACAGTCAGCCATTGAAAACTCTATGAGGGTCACTGTGAGTCAGACTCGACTCCATGGCAGCTAACAACAACATAGTCCTTTGGGCCCATGCAGTCCCAGAGGCATGGCCCTGTCAGATCCCTTCCTATCTCAATGCGCCCTGGTACCCCTCTCCCGGCCAGCTGCCTCTAACCCAAGGTTTTCTTTGTAGCTGGTGAAGACGCACAACCTGCTGACCACCAGGAACTATATCTTTGGGTACCACCCCCATGGCATCATGGGCCTGGGCGCCTTCTGCAACTTCAGCACAGAGGCCACCGAAGTGAGCAAGAAGTTCCCCGGCATAAGGCCCTACCTGGCCACACTGGCTGGCAACTTCCGGATGCCTGTGCTGCGGGAGTACTTGATGTCTGGAGGTGAGAGTCTACCTCTGCTTACCTCTGCTGGGCTCCGTGATCAGGACCCGAGTTTCCCCATCAAGCAGGGCAGTACGGGGAACCACCGTGCCTTTGCCACACAGTGCTGCTCCTGTGCAGGGAGACGCAGCCTGCCACAGGCCGGGTCTGTGTCTGTGGTCCTCAGGATTCTCTTGGCTGACATCTTCCCTAGGAACCTGCCTCTAACCCTCTTCTGTAGGCACCCCAGCCCTCGTGTCGCCTGTTGTACAGCCTGAGAAATGTCCACACCACTGTCAATGTCCACCTGCCCGTGACCCTTAGCAGCCTGACTTGCTGGGATCTCCAGCACCAAGCACTAGTGTGGTAGCATTAGGACCTTAGAGAATGTTTGCTGAATTGAGTCCGCGGACTACCTTGCATCGTTCTCCCTGTGTTACAGATAAGTAAGCTGAGGCTCAGAAAAATGACTAGCTTACACAGAGTCACACAGCTTCTAAGTGGGTGAGTTAGGTCTGGGGCCCAAGGACAGACGTTTTGTTTCACACTTAACTGTCCAAGGGGTGGGGAGTGCATCCATGGGCCATCCTAATTCTATTCCCCGCCCCCCCAGGCATCTGCCCTGTCAACCGGGATACCATAGACTACTTGCTTTCAAAGAATGGGAGCGGCAATGCCATCATCATTGTCGTGGGGGGTGCAGCTGAGTCCCTGAGCTCCATGCCTGGCAAGAATGCAGTCACCCTGCGGAACCGCAAAGGCTTTGTGAAACTGGCCCTGCGTCATGGGTAAGTGCCTGTAAACACACACGCACCCCTCTAGTACATTCCTCAGCCCAGGGCAGCAGGCTCCTTTGCCTTTGGAGGGAGGGCCCAGGCCCCAGGAAGGCAAGGAAGGCTAGGGGAGGTTGGAGCCCAGACTGCGTGATGTGGGCCACGTTTGCCCTAGTGTTAGTGAGGCAAAGATGTGGCCTGTGGTCCCTGGGTCCTTGCAGGTAGACTGAGATGCCAGGCCTATAAGTAGGACTACTATTTGAAGACTTCCCACTGGAGGAGCTGGGGGTGTAGCTGAGGGGTAGAGCTAGTGCTTAGTGTGTGTGAGGCCCTGGACTCAATCCCTACCACCGAAAAAATAAAGATGACTTACGCCTGGGGAAGGGGGCCGAAATATGCCATGCTGCTGGGAAAGCGAGAGGCCAAGAAAGAGATGGCGTGGCTGGAAACATCAGGGAGGGCTTGTTAGAGGGGTGATTTTGAGGACAAGAAAGGAGCTAGCAGCTTGGATTTCTGTGACCCTTTATAGAAAACCAGGGCGTATTCCATTTGACAAGTGCATCCATTTTGACGGTCCCCTTCGTTTCCCTAGCAGCCCAGCAGGTGAGGAAACTGAGTCCCCATTTCCCATGGGCAAAAGATAGAGCGACGCTAAGTGGTCTGTGGGGGCAGACGCTAAGTGGTCTGTGGGGGCAGAGTGTAAGACGCAGAGCCAAGGTGTTCACACTCCAGGTCCATTGCCTTCCTTCTGGCTCTGGGCTCGGGGCAGCCATGGAGGAGGGTCCCGTGGTGGTGAACCTCCAGCAGGGGGTAGGCTGGAATGGGAGAGATAGGGCCTGACGTCACACACAAGTTAAAAGAGGGCAGTAGTCCATGCCATCGATGCCCCAGACATCCTGGGGTGGGGCTGGGGGACACCAGCTCTCCTCTCTGTCCCCTCAGGACCCCACCCCCAGTTTCAAAAGAGGCTGCTCTGCAGAACCCAGTCCTATCTCAATGCACCAGTAGTAGGGAGGAGAGACAGATAGTGACCACAATGTATCAAGGCTGTGACATGGGTTGAGTCCGGGGCTGTGTGAGGCCTGGAGTGAGCTTGGACAAGGAGACCTTCCCAGTGGAGGCAGGGCCTGATGGCTGAGGACAAGTAGGGGCATTTCAGAGCAGATGTCCTGATTCCTTGTGTGTTCCAAGTCACTAGCAGGTGGGCAGGGGGCCCATCAGAATCTGAGGTGAGGGAAGTGTGGTTCTGGTCTACCCCAGCCGGCAGGGAGCAGCTTGGCCAGTATCCAGGGCCTCTAGGGTGACAGAAGGAAGCAAAGCCAGTGATTGTGATGTGACTGACCCTGGCTACTCCCTTGCAGAGCCGACCTGGTTCCCACGTACTCCTTTGGGGAGAATGAAGTATACAAGCAGGTGATCTTTGAAGAGGGATCCTGGGGCCGATGGGTGCAGAAGAAATTCCAGAAGTACATCGGCTTCGCCCCGTGCATCTTCCATGGCCGAGGCCTCTTCTCCTCGGACACCTGGGGGCTGGTGCCATACTCCAAGCCCATCACTACCGTCGGTGAGGACCCAGGCTGCTCAGGGGTTGTCTGGAGCTTGGCAGGATGCCAGCGCTCTGATGGGCTTGCTCTTAGCCACAAGGACCTCTGTGGATTGGGTGCTGGTGGGAGTGATCAGTGAGTGTGAAGGCGATAGAGCCATTGCTGTGAGTCAAGCATGGTGGCAAGAGAGGAAACAAGACCCGCTGGTGGGTTTGCAGCACCCACTAGTCTATCAGGGAGAACTGCGTCACAGCAAAGACCATGGCAGGGATGTAATGGGGATGTGTTGGTGAGCTAGGGGTCACAGTGGACCCTATCAAGGAATTGACTCTTACACTGCTAGCTGATACGAATTCTCCAGCAAAAGAAGGGAGGAAGGGGGTTTCTATCAGAATGGCCAAAGCGAAGTTCCAGAAATGAGAATGTATAGATTTTTTTTTTCAGTATTGGGGGGTTGAACTCATGTCCTCACAAGTGCTTTACAAGCACTCTACCACTGACACTCTACCACTCTACCACTCTACCACTCACATTTGGATATTTGTACAGCTCCTACCCTGGGCTAGAAGCTAGAGATAGTAAAATCATGGACTCACAAATGCTCAGGACTTCACAAGAATTTAACAATCATCTAGAACCAATACTCCTAATCTGGGAAAGTTGGCATAGAGAGGGGAAGGGAATTGCCTATTATCACACAGCAAATGTTTACCTTATGCTCTTGACAGGGGAGGAGAAGATTCCAGATCAAATGCCCTTATTCTGAGGTGTAACATGATTTGAGATGAAGGAGAATGTATAGATTTTTTTTTTTCAGTATTGGGGGGTTGAACTCAGGTCCTCACGCGTGCTTTGCAAGCACTCTACCACTGAGCTGCACCCCCAGCCCATTGGTTACTTTTTGTTTGTCTTGAGTCAGGACCTGGCTAAATTCCGCAGGCTACCTCTGGCCTGGCTTGCCATCCTCCTGCCTACACCTCCTGAGATGCTGGGATTATAGGCATGTACCACTGTGCCAAGATTACAGATTTTGTTTTGTTTTGTTTTGTTTTGGGGTGGTACTGGGGGTTGAACCCAGGGCCTCACACTTGCATGCTTTGCAAGTGCTAGACCACTGAGCTGCGCCCCCAACCCTTTTTTTTTTTTTTTTTAACTTTTTTTGAGACAGGGTTTTGCTGAATTACAGACTGCCTCTGGTCTCAAACTTGTGATCCTCCTGCCTCTATCTCCCGAGTCACTGGGATTACAGGTGTGCGCCACCGCGCCTGGCCTGGTTGTATAGATTTTTGAGCAACAGAAAGAAGGAAAAATGAATGGACCCGTGAGAAGTAACAAAAACTGGCTTTGCTACTCTGGGTGTATTTGGGACAAGTTAGAGGAGTCCAGAGAACCCCTACAGTGGGTCCACATGTGAACAAAAGTTAAAGGTCTTAAGTCAGAGCTCTCGTGGGAGCATGTGGTCCTGAGTGTAGACTGAAGGGCCAAAGCTCATGCAGATACCCTGTTATCCAGGGCAGGGGTTTGCCCTGTACTTTGGACAGAGACAAAACAGTAGCAAAGTAGCAGGAACACTTGGCTTCACAGGTAAGGGTGGAGCAGGGACAGTCCTAAGGGCAGTGCGAAAGGCCCCTAGGCCCTTCACCTTAAGGAAGCTAAGCCACTGCTGGGTGTTTGGGAGCAGTGTCAGCTTTGCATTGTAAAGCGCTCCCTGGGGCTGCTGGATAGAAAGTGGATTCCCAGGCATTTGTGGTAGCAGGTGGCTTAGAGTGCAGAAATAGCAGTGGAGACCAAGGGGAAGGGCATGGGCTGGGGAGAAATCTCTAGCAGAGCACTGGTGGGACTTTTAGGGTGGGTCAAGTCTGGAGATGAGGCAGAACGGGAACATAAAACAAGGCGCAGGTGCAGGAGGTTTCGTCTCCCCCTCTCTCCCACCATGCAGCTCGAAGCATGTCCTGTTCTTCACAGCATCCTTAGAAAAGCCCCATGAAGAAGGATCTTCAGGTGACAGATGAGGAAACTGAGGCTCAGAGAGGCAACACGGCTTGTCCAGAGCAGAGCAAAAGCAAAGTCATTCGCTTGATCTGTGACTGTCACAGGCACTTCTAGCAGAGTGCCGGGGATTGATTTTATGTGGCCTCCCGCAGGTCCTTTCCTGTGCTCCTGGCCTCAGTCTTCTCATCTGTGTGAGGGGATAGCCCGAGATGAAGCATAGTTCCTGGCATATGGTTGGCACATAGCATTGTCGGCATCAATGAGCTGGACACCTAGGAAGAGGGCACTGACTAATGAGATGCCTCTGCCCCTCCCTGCAGTGGGCGAGCCCATCACCATTCCCAAGCTGGAGCATCCGACCCAGCAGGACATCGACCTGTACCACGCCATGTATGTGGAGGCCCTGGTGAAGCTCTTTGACAAGCACAAGACCAAGTTCGGCCTCCCGGAGACCGAGGTCCTGGAGGTGAACTGACCCGGCCCGTGGGGGCCAGCTCCTGGAAGGAACGGGCTACAGATCATTTTCTACCAAGTTCTCAAGTGCTTTTTCTGTAAATTTGGAAACGTCATGGGTGTCTGTGGGTTATTTAAAAGAAATTATAATTTGTTAAAGCATCACAATGTTAGGTCTTTTTTAAGGAGGACAAAGTATTTCAAACTCTTTCACTTCCACCGTGTCCTGCTCTAGGTGATGGCTAACCTGTCTGGGTGTTTATCGTTTCTCAACCCACCCCTCTTCCCTTTCCGAAATGACAGAGCAAACTCAGCCCTGGTTAACTGGGGAAGAAGGACAGCCCTTAGTGATTTGGGTCACTTGGATGACCTGCTGTTCACATCAGGGATGAGAGGCAGAGGCCACTTCTGACACAAACACCTCCATTCCCACCACCCCACCCATGACTGCAGGAGGGAGGACGTGAGGCCACAACTGTCCCTACTAGGGGAGGGCAGTGGGGAGCATCTGGAATGTTCCAGCTTGAGTCTCCTCTCTACTGCCTCAGCCCACCCCCGGTCTCTCTAATCTGAGTCTGGCCTGGCCTCCTGTGACACTGTGCTGGGGACAGGGCTGTTCCCAGAGGCACCAGCTTGGGTTGTCCAGCCACTGTGCGCTGTTGGAATCACTAGATTTGCTCAGGAGGCTGACACCGTGGACTCAGCTCAGATCAGGCTTGGCCAGGGGGGGCGTGTCCCTTCTGGTGCCCTCGGTGCGCCTGAGCCACACCCCACCTCTGGTGTGAGGAAGGGTCCACCTTCTGTTCACAGAGGGGCCTGGCCTCCTATGTAGCACACTGGGTCCAGGACAGGAGGCCCCCGAGCCCAAGTCTCACATATGTGTGCCTTTCGGAGGGGACCGGGACCGGGGGATCCCAGCCCCCACTGTGAGTTCTGTCTTCTCTCCGTGAGATTGTTGTACCGTGACTTTTGTATACTCCTAGACAAATAAACGGAAAGAAGAACCCTCCGTGAGTCATTGCTGCACTGCGCCTTCATGCTGCCCCGACTCGTGGGTAAGACCGTGGCCCCTGCTGGGCGGCCTGCTGGACCCTCTGGCACTCTAGTCATCTACTGCTGTGGAAAAAATGACTTCAAAACCCAGTACCTTCCAACACTTGCTTTCACAGTCCTGAGTCAGGGATAGAGGTTTTTGCCAGGTCCTCTGCTTGGGATCTCTGCCAAGGCTGCAATCTAAGTGTTGGCCCAGGCCACAGTCCTCTCAAGCCTGAGGGAAGGAGGTGGTTCATGTGAACAATGGCAGGTCACTCTCAGTTTCTTGCCATGTGCCTTTCCCTAGGATAGCTCCCAACACAGCAGCTGGCTCCCTCAGAGTCAGCAAAAAGGGCCGTGTGCAGAGAAGAGTATGTGAGCCATAGCCCTTTGTAACATGATCGTGGAAGTGACGCCTAATCTGTGTTGCTGTGTTCACATCTTTAGATGTGAATGTCTAGGTCCACTGCACACTTGTTGTTGTTAGGTGCCGTCGAGTCGGTATCCAACTCATAGCGACCCTCTGTACAACAGGGGAAACACTATTGTCAGTGCTTCTCTGCTGTGCATAGGGTTTTCAATGGCAGATTGATTTTTTTGGGAGGGGGTTGCCAGGTCCTTCTCCCAAGCCTACAGCTTCTGGTGTTCCCAGGCGGTCTCCCATCCAGGTACCAACCAGGCCCAACCCTGCTTAGCTTCTGAGATCTGACAGGATCGGATGCCACAGGGCTATGGCTGCAGGCAGCGCACACTTGAGGGGGTTATATGAGGAGGTGAGCACCAGGAGGCAAGGGCTGCGGGGAGCTGCTTTGCCAGCTGCCTGCCACATGTGGCAAAGGGCTACTGTCTACCTGGAAGGTCCCAGAATGGTGAAGCTGGAAGAGTCCTTACAGAACACCCAAACAGTGTTGCCTGCCTCTGGCTTCTGCTGTACTAAAAAGGGGAGGCGTGTCCTGCTGTCACCCTGGTGGTTACAAGGTCTCATAAGCCGCCACCTCTCTGTTCTTGTTGCACTCAATTCAGTGAGGACTAAGCACCTGGGAACCCTTCCCAACAGAGACCAGCCTCCTCACTGCCAGAATGCCTGTCCTGCCTGTCTTTGCCACTTGTCCACCCCACAGATAGCTCCTCTGAGCTGGAAGCTGTGAGTGGGCTGCAGAGACCAACATTAGGAACAGCTGAGGATACGCTGTGTGGCCAGGAGTATCTAACCCAACCTAAGGGCCTCACTGAGGATCAAATGCCTGGAACTGGGCCTTGAAGGGCAGCTGGAAGGAGGGAGGGCAGAGCAGCAGGTGCAGAGATGGAGGAGACAGCATACTGACTTAAAAGACCAAGTGGTGGAGCGGGGGCTGCAGGGGGGTTGGCTTAGAAGAGCTGGTAGTTGGTTCTTTATTTCTTTTTATCCCCCCTTTGATACTAGGGGTTCAACCCAGGGCCTTGTGCATACTCGTGAACCCCCTTTTTTATTTTTGTATCTTGAGACAGGGTCTCACTAAGTTAGGCAGGCTGCCTCTGACCTTGAACTGGAAGTCCTCCTGCCTTCACTTCCGGGGCACTGGGATTATAGGTGTGCGTCACTGTGCCTGGCAGGTTTCTTCAGGAAGTTTCTAGGTGGCTGGGAGGGCAGAGGAATGACAGGAAGTACTCTGGAGGGGCCAGAAATACCAGAGAGGCCTCAGGAGCCAGCACTTAGGTCAGAAGATGATAGCCATGTCCTTCTTCATGGAGACAAAGCCTGTTGCCTGATGAAAGACTCAGCCTCTCTGTCCCCAGCACTCAGCCCAAGGCTGACCTGACACTGAGTTGTAACCTTGGCCTCTGGCTTCAGGCCAAACCCTGACCCTAACCTTGTTGTTGTTGTTAGGTGCTGTCGAGTCGGTATCCAACTTATAGCGACCCCCATAGAGTTTTCAATGGCTGACTGTTTCAGGATTGCCTTGGGAGTGGATTGCCAGGTCCTTCTCCCATTCTTTGTGGTGCTGGGAATTGAACTCGGGACCTCAGAGACTGCAGCGCAGCGCTCTACCAACTGAGCTAAATCCCAGCACCGACCCTAACCTAGGCCACCCATAAAGGGAGGCCATTATTCCCAAGCATTAATTTTGTGACTAGTGAACACCTACTGTATACTAGGGAATTCAGCCAACTCTGCCTAAGGTGAACTTGGATAATAATGGGGTCCCAAATCCCAGAGGGATTCCTTACCCAGGGCAATGTATGGATAGCAGCAGTCTGTCAGAAGCAAGGTCAGCCTTGAACTTAAGCTGTGCCTGGGGGACACCACATAGATGCAGAGAGCTTTTACCTTGGGAAAAGAAACTGGAACCTCCTTTACCAGCAGACTTTCTGCCCTAGGGTGGTGGTGAGGGGCTGCAGTCTGGCCATTTCAGATGGTTCTACCTGTGGTTCCCAGATATGGCCACAAGGGGGCACTGAGAATGCTTCAGCAGCAAACGTCACATGGATTCTTCAGCTTGCACCTCACATTTGGATATTTGTACAGCTCCTACCCTGGGCCAGAAGCTAGAGATAGTAAAATCATGGACTCACAAATGCTCAGGACTTCACAGGAACTTAACAATCATCTAGAACCAATACTCCTAATCTGGGAAAGTTGGCATAGAGAGGGGAAGGGAATTGCCTCTTATCACACAGCCAATGTTTACCTTACGCTCTTGACAGGGCAGGAGAAGATTACAGATCAAATGCCCTTGTTCTGAGGTGTAACATGATTTGAGATGAAGGACTAAAGCACTTGTCTTTTTTAAAAAAAATTATTGGTAGTTTTTAATGTACGACTTAATGGGTCTCATTAGGACATTTCTGTACATGCATTTTATTGTATATTGCTCATGTTCACGTCCCCCCTTAACCTCTCATGACCTCCTTCTCCATCCCTGCTCTCCCCACCAATGGTCTCCCTTCTACTTGAATGTCTTTTTTTTGAGTATATCTATGTATGTACGGGCTGGGATTTAGCTCAGTTGGTAGAGCGCCGCTCTGCAGTCTCTGAGGTCCCAAGTTCAATTCCCAGCACCACAAAAATGGGAGAAGGGCCTGGCAATCCACTCCCAAGGCAATCCTGAAACAGTCAGCCATTGAAAACCCTGTGAGGGTTGCTATGAGTCGGATACCAACTCGACAGCACCTAACGACAACAACAACAATGTATATACATCTTGATTTTGTGGTAAGGGCAACATACGTGATACTTCCTTTCTTTTCTCTTTACCCTTTTTTCTTGGCCCCTACTCCTTTTCTTTAGTTCATTATCTTTCCTTCCTTATGTTGAAGTCTAACATCCTCATGAGAGAAAACATGCAACGTAACCAGGCGCAGTGGCGCATGCCTGTAATCCCAGTGGCTCGGAAGGTGGAGGCAGGAGGATCACAAGTTTGAGACCAGAGGCAGTCTGCGTAACTTAGCGAGACCCTGTCTCAAAAAGTAAAAAGATGGGCCGAGGGTACGCCTCAGTGATATAGCACTTACAAAGCATGCAAGCGTGAGGCCCTGGGTTCAACCCCCAGAACCACAAAAAAAAAAAAAAAAAAAAGAAAGAAAAGAAAAGAAAACATGTAATGTTTATCTTTCTGAGTCTAGCTTATTTCACTTAAAATGTTGCTTTCTAGTTCCATCCATTTTCTAGCAAATGCCATGATTTTGTCCTCCTTTATAAAGTCTGAATAAAACTCCATGCGTATATATACCATAATTTCCTTATCCACTTATCTGTTGACGAACACCTAGGTTGATTCCATATCTTGGCTATTGTGAATAATGCCACAATAAACACAGATGAGCAGGTATCTCTATGGTATATTGACTTATATTCCTTTGGACATATTTCCAGGACTGGCATAGCTGAGTCATATGGTAGTTCTATTTTTAGTTTTTTGAGGTACCTCCATACTGATTTCCATAGTGGCTGCACCAATCTGCATTCCCACCAGCAGTGTATAGGAGTTCTTTTCTCCCCACATCCTTACCAGCATTTGTTGATGTTTGTTTTGCTCTGACTGGAGTGAGATGGTGAAGGCTGCTGAACATTTTTTCATATGATTGTTGGCCGTTTGTATTTCTTCTTTTGAGAAGTCTCTGTTCAGTTTTTTTCCCCGTTTTTTGATTGGATAGTTGCTTTTTGGTGTTTAATTTTTTGAACTCTGTAGTGTATATTCTAGATATTAATCTCCTGTGTGATGTATAGCAGGCAAAGATTTTCTGCCATTCTGTAGATTGTCTCTTTACTCTGATAACTGTGCCCTCTACTGTGCAAAAGCTTTTTAATTTTATGCAATCCCATTTTCTAACTTTTGCTCTTGTTTTCTGTGCTTTTGATGTTAAAGCACTCGTTTTTAAAAAAGACCTTTGCCTTCTTTTATATTCTGTATGGTTGCAGACACTAGTACTACTGGTCCAACAGCAAAACCAGTCACCCACATCTTGCTGGACTCTTCCTTCCTTCTTCTCTCCCCCATTCAAGAATCTTTCTGCTGATGCAGCTGTCCAAATATCTTTAAACTATTCCTCCCTTTCTTATCCCTAAAAGCATGTACTAACAAGTGTAGGCTCCTGCCCAAGATACCGCAAATACCATCTGCATTACCATGTCACCTAACGTCCTGGAGCTTCAGCTTCTGCATCTGTAAAATGGGCACGATCTCTATTCCAGAATAAGTGAGCTAGTAGGTGTGTACGTCAATGATCTATAAACTACAAATGTTTAACACAGGGCACGGCTCATAGCCCCTTACCAGGAAACAATAGCTGTGATTGCCATCACAGGGCAAAAGCAGCTGTAGATACCACATATGCAAATGGACAAGAGTGTGTTCCAGTAAAACTTTTTAAAAAATAAAATGCATTAAGTAACACTTTCCTTTGTTGTTGTTGTTGTTAGGTGCCGTCAAGTCGGTATCCGACTCAGCGACCCTCATATGGTTTTCAATGGCTGTTTCGGGATTGCCTTGGAAGTGGATTGCCAGGCCCTTCTCCCATTTTTGCAGTGCTGGGAATTGAACTTGGGACCTCAGAGACTGCAGCACAGTGCTCTATCAACTGAGCTAAATCCCAGCCCCACACTTTCCTTAGGGGCACTATAATGTAGGATTAACAACATTGGAGTTATAGTCTTAGAATTTCAGCTCAATACCAGTATTGATGTGACCTTTGGCAAGGAAATGATGGCCTTACCTTTCTAACCTCACAGTGCTGTTGACAGGATACACAAAAATTGTTTACTACAATGCCTGGCATATACCACACAATCAGTTACATTATTTTTAAATCTAGGTTCTAGCTGTTCTTGGCCACCATCTTCTCTGTCCATCCAAAAACTTTCCCTTCTAAAAAGCTTGCTTAACTTTTCTTCTGCTCTGTCTGGCTTTTCCTTCCTCTGGGGAACTTTCTAATCTCTAATCTTCCCATTAGCCCAAAGAACTGTTTCTCCACGTTCCTTGGCAGGTTTATCTACACTCCAGATGCCTCCAGTTTTCCCCAGTAATTATCCCTTACTGGCAAACTATCTGTCACAATAAACCTTGACCATATTCAATACTATTAAAAAAATAAACAAATAAAAAGTATAAAATAAAAATCTAGGTTTTCTGGAGTTGATCCCCATCTTTTCCCTGCTGCAAAACCCCACTGTAGTAGCCCAACTTGAGTAAAAAGTCTGCTAAATAAATCAGTTAATTAACAAATTAATTAAGATCAAGTTTTAAGGAGTAAAATGTTATGAAAAAGTAAACGATAAATACATTCTTGTTTTGCTTAAACAGAATTATACAATGAACACGACAAGCTTTTCTTAAATCTTTTTTGTTGGTTTGTTTTGGAAACAATCTCACAGGAAAGATCCAAGTTCCTCGCTCTTAATTTGTTCATATCCTCACTCTTAATTTGTTCTGGTAGGTATGGTGAGTACCAAAAATGAGTACCAAACAGAATTTCCCCATAAGGAATAATGAAAATAAATGTAAGGCATTCCCAAACCAAATAGAACATACATTTTTCAGGCAATATTTAAAAAGATAGGGTTGTATGTCATTAATTTATGTGGGAAATAAACCAAACAAAATAATAAGTACTTTGATTAAGTAAAATAAAAACTGCACTTTCCTTGTACCCTTGTACTGAGAAGAGCCTATGGCCTAATGGAGTGGTTAGACAAGGGTGGCAAGGAAGAGAGGTGGCATGACTGTTGCTTGCAAAGGAGTGTCCCCTCTGATAGAACCCGGTGTACTTGCACTTTGGGTGTTCTCTTTTCTGCCGTTTTTCAACTTGTACCCTGAGCTCTGACACATACTTTGTCACCTTCATAAAAATGTATCCAATGAGGACTGCTCCTGTCTTTTCAGAATTCCTCAAAAGGGTGAAGTTATTTGGTCACCGAATAAATTCCCATTTCTGCTTGTCAGAGCTTTGTCCGGATAGTACTTCTCCACAAAGTTTTGAACTTCTGCCCATTTTGCATTCATTTCTTTTTATCAAGGAACTGGGGACGTCCTCCCTTCTCGCCTCACTTGAAGAAATCTTTATGGCCAAGTCTTGTTGCTGCTCCTCTGTAATTCCTGTAGCTCCTCAGTCCTGGGCTCTTCACAGTGTTCTGTCACTAACACCTTGAGATAATCAGCACCACCATCTAGACCCATGCAATGCCCCAATGCTATAGTATCTGGCACAGCTTTACCCTCTGTACCTGTAGTCTTAGCATCAGCCCCAAACTCTTCAAAATCTCTCTGAATCACAAGCTTCTGGACACAGATTCTTCCATGCCTAATTCATTGTTCTGTAAGAGATTTCATTCCAGGCCTTATCAATAAGGTTAAGGCAGTATAGTACAGCTCTTTTTCTATGGACCCATGATGAGAAAAAAACCCCGCAAAAATACACAAAATAACCACGGAAGCTAAGACTCCAAAGGGATGTGCGCAAGGCAAGATCTATGGTGTGACACTTTGTTATGGATGGAAAGGGTAGGGAGTCACAAGGAAATCAGCACTGGCAAGGTTCTACTTTGGGCATCGAGTACCAAACAAACAATGAATACCGAGACAAAACTTTCATATCAAAATGCTTCAAGTGCCAAATTCAGGGAGTTTTAAAGCAGCCAAGTACCAAGATATGACGGTACCATGCAAAGAATTTTTTCCCCTCAACTATATAACAGTAAGTTGCAAATATGATGTTTCATAATGCCTAAATAAACAAGAATGTTGTCCTAGGGGCTGGGAGAATAGCTCAGGGGTAGAGAACTTGCATAGCAGCTCAAGGCCCTGGGTTCCATACCCAAAGGAGAAGAAGAATTAAAAAAAAAAAAAAAAAAAAAAAAGGAAAGACTGTTTATCTCAATCACAATAAACCCAGGAAGATTAGGAAATTAAAAGAGAATCATTTTTACCATTTAATCTCAAGACCAATTCAAATTTCTCCATTTGTTTTAATAATGTATATTTTAGCAAATGGATCAAGTTCAGAGTCATGTTATTTTAGTCTCCTTTTACCTGAAACAGTTCTTCCATCTTTCCTTGGCCATCATGACCTTGATTACAGGCCATCATAACCATCTAGATTACAGGCCTTGGTGTCTCAGCCACCATTCCGTTTTGTTTTGTCTGTCGTTTCCTCATGATTGGTTCAGGTTGACCATCTTAGCTGAAATACCACAGACATGATGATAGTGTCTTCCCATTACATGATTTCACTTTGTCCCATTACTGATGATGGTCATTTTGATTAAGATAGTGACTGCCACGCTTTTACACTGTAAAGT
This sequence comes from Pedetes capensis, assembly GCA_007922755.1. Classification (NCBI taxonomy): domain Eukaryota; kingdom Metazoa; phylum Chordata; class Mammalia; order Rodentia; family Pedetidae; genus Pedetes; species Pedetes capensis. The sequence goes on along the minus strand of VMDO01002775.1, from coordinate 26,342 downwards.
TACTTTTCTATATACATTGAGACTATATATAGATCTCCTTCCTTATGAAACATTTATTAGTTCTATCAGTAAAGACTCACGGGTCAGGCATGGTGGCTCATGCCTGTAATCCCAGCAATTTGAGAGGTAAAGGCAAGAGGATCTCAGGTTTAAGGCCAGAGGCAGCCTGTATAATTTAGCGAGACCATGTTTCAAATTAAAAAGTAAAAAAATGGGCTGGAGGTGCATTTCTGTGGTAGAGCTTTGCAAGCATAGGTGATGCCCTGAATTCACCCTCCTGGTCCAAAAAAGAAAAAGGCTCATGGATCCTTCTTTTCTTTTTCATTTTTTGTGGATTTCTCTTTTATTCAATGGGTTTTAAGCCATTCTGTCATCATTTATTTTGATGCTTGAGCTACCCATATCTGAGCAGTGGGAGCTTCTTCACACTGGCTTTCCTGCCCTCTTGACATCATTGTATCATTTTTCTGAGCATCACACTTACCATCTGGCACAACTAGATGCCCTAGGATTGTCTGGTACATTTTTCCTGGCCCAACACTGGAATCAGCCACCTCTCTAAAGACTCCTGGTTCCTCCTAGTGGAGGATAGCATTTAGAAACCGAGATCTGGGCAATTTTTACCCATGAGCCACAGGGGCTCATGGATAAAGAGCCCTCTCTATGGATAAAGGCCTGCAGCCTTAGCCCTGTGGAATCCGATCCTGTCAGATCTCGGAAGCTAAGCAGGGTCGGGCCTGGTTAGTACCTGGATGGGAGACCGCCTGGAACACCAGGTGCTGCAGGCTTGGGAGAAGGACCTGGCAACCCCCTCCCAAAAATCAATCTGCCATTGGAAACCCTATGAACAGCAGAGAAGCACTGACAATAGTGTTTCCCCTGTTGTACAGAGGGTCGCTATGAGTCGGATACCAACTCGAAGGCACCTAACAACAACAACAACTATGGATAAAGAGTTGCCCTCTTTTCATCCTTGGAACTCCTTCTACAGGGTGAAAGCTGGCTCCCTTTATGTTTCCCTTCTTTATCTGTTTGCTCATCCCCTCTGAGAGGAGCCGCCGTCCCGTAGCTTCCAGTCATCTAATCCTTGGCCCTGGCAGTAAGGGCGCTCCCAGTCAGGCTCCGCTTCCCAGGCACAGGGTCCCATGCTTAGGGGGTCCCATGCTCAATTTAATATTGTCACCTTCTTGGAATTCCTTATAATTTTTGAACAAGGGACTCTGTGTTTTTGTTTTGCACTGACCCCCACAAATCATGTAGCTTGCCCTGCTTCAACTCAGCCACCTCCCTCCAGGCAGCCACCCATCACCCACACTAGTTCTGGTTCTCACTCTTATGCCAGGTTCCTTCTCGGCCCTCCTGCCCCTACATGGAAACCCTCCTCATCTCATTCTGGTTCTTTCTGCTTCAGATCACCCCTCACATACGCATACTCACTTCTGGAACTGACATCATCTTGTCTCGGTCCTACCCATGGGCTTTTAGACTAAATCATTTAGGACAAGAAAGAAGAAGAACTGCCTAGGGAGTTTTACCGTTAAGATCTTTTGCAGCTATACTTTGCTGTTGATGGGAGTAAGATTCTTCTCCTCTTGGTAAAATTCAGAGCCCTAAATCGTATATTCTAATTAACGCACGTAGTGTGGTACAGGAGACAGTCTGGTCTGGGAAACAAAGAGATTGGGGCTCACACTGCCAATCTGCCACTGAGAACCACATCAGTTTGGCAGGTCATTTCCATTTCTGAGGCTCTTTGCAGGCATCTGTAAAGTTGAAATGATAATACCTGCTTCACAGGGTCCCATGGGGACTGGCCTGAGTCACATATACGCGTAAAGCACTAAGCAAATGTGGGTTTTGTCTTGCCCTCAGAGAAACCTGGAGGCTCAGAGAAGGGAATCAATTTACCTAAAATCATGGAGCTAATAACCTGCAAATCCACACTGATCCTGGGCTTCTGACCCCTGGCTTGGTCTTCCAGTCACCCCACTTTACATCCTCGGTGCTCTTTCTCAGGATAACATGATATCATCCCTGCCTGGGAGAGGGTTCACCAATCGCAGAATCAGCCTAACAAAGGAAATCAGGCCCCCTTCAAACCCCTTTATTCCTAGGAACACAGCCATTCTTTTGTTCTCATTGTCTTCAAACTCAATGACAAATGTCACTTTTTTCTTTCTTTCTTTTTTTTTTTTTTTTTTTTTTGCCATTTTCACTACTCCCCTGATCCTTGAATCCACTCAGTGCAGCAGCCAGAGTGACATTTTTACAACATAAATTAGATCATGTCACTCCCCTGCTTAAACACTTCAATAGCTGTCCATGCTCCGCAAAGAAATCCAAATGCCACCATAGCCCACACCGCCTGGCAGGATATGTCCCCACTACAATCTTCAGCTTCATTCTGGGCCATCCATGCAAGGGCTGTGTTCCTTCAGAAGCTCTAAGCCCAGCTCTAACGCTGCTTCTGTTATATTTAAATACAAATAAAAGCAACTCCAAACTGTAAAAGAAATGGAAGGAGGTCTTTGGTTTTGCTTTGTTTTGGAAATATGTTTCTTTCAAAAATGTCCTCTTCTTCCAGCTCCTCCTCAGCCCATTCTGTCTGGCTTTCTCATTCCAGTAGTTCACTCTGGGCTCTGCTCTTCTTCAGGCCATTGCTCCCATTCCTTGGCCTACGCTGCTTCTCTTCCTCACCAGCCTTTGTTCAGTTGACTCCTCTGCATTTTTCAGGCCTCCATGTAATAGGCCATTCCTAAGGAAAGTTTTCTCTGGAGGCTTCTCACTAACCTGGCCCTGTGTATTCACTGTGCTGTATTCCTTGTGTGTTACCATGGTGGGCCCACACATCCCTAAGCTCACATCAGTATATTTATAGGCAGTATGAAAACCTCTGGAACTGCAGAATGAGCCCTGGTATGGGTGAAAGGAGGCCCAAGTCTTTGTCCCAGCTGTAAATCACTACACGCCTTATGTGATGGGGCTGGGATTTAGCTCAGTTGGTAGAGCACTGCGCTGCAGTCTCTGAGGTCTCAAGTTCAATTCCCAGCACCACAAAAATGGGAGAGGGGCCTGGCAATCTACTCCCAAGGCAATCCCAAAACAATCAGCCATTGAAAACCCTATGAGGGTCGCTATGAGTCGGATACCGACTTGACAGCACCTAACAACAACAATTTATGTGATGTTGGGTGAGTTCATCTCTCTCTAGGGTAGTCCCAGTGGGGAGGTAGGGAGGTGTTATAGTTTGGATCTTGAATGTTCCCCAAAGGCCCCTGTGTGGCTTGGTCCCTAGCCCATGGGGTTATTGAGAGGTGATGGAATTTTAGAAGGTAGGGCCCAGTGGAAGAAGTTAGGTTATCTAGGGTGTTCCGTTGAAGGGGATATTGAAGCCCCCACCCCTTCCTGTCTCTTTCTTTGCTCCCTGGGCTACCATGAGATAAACAGCTCTCTTCTGCCACACGTTCCTGCCACGATGTTCTGTGTTGCCACAACCTCAAGGTAACAGTGCCACATGACCATGTACTGAAATGTCTGAAACTATGAGCCAAAACAAGACTTTTCCTTTAAGAAATGGATAAACTCAGGCATTTTGTCATGGTCACAGAAAGCTTCTTTGTGATCCAGATATTCACTTACTCAAGCATTTGTCCCTTCATTTACTGACTTCATTCATCCAGTCTTTCACTCAGTGAAGCACATGGAGCCTGTCCTGTGTGTCAGGAAGCTGGGGATTTGGAGAGAAATCAAAAGTAGGGGTTCATAGCAGAGTGGCAGTGATGCACGTAAGCTACCTAATAACACTAGGCAAAACAGATACAGATACTTCAGAGAGGCCAGGGAGCCATGTGGGAGCCTAGGGGAAGTAGCAATGAGTTCAGATATGGGATGACTTTTCAGGAGAGTGAGCTAGAAGGGACATAAGAAGGAAAAATGCTGCCCAGGGACATGCCTTCAGGGTTTTCTGGATGTGTTTGAGCTCTTTGGGGATCTGCCTCTTAGTTTTATAATTCTCACTTGGTCTTCTATAAAACTATGGCTCTCCTAATCCGGTCCTTCAAAGCTCTCTCTCTAGGTCTGCCTAGCCATCTTCCTAAAAGTGACTCCCTATTGCCCATGATCAAATTCAAGTTTTTCAGCCAGTGAATCATGTTCTTCCCAACTGGTGCTACAGTCTTCTTCTCCTAGCCTCTTTGTTTCTGCCATGCCAAATGATGCTGATGCTAGGTCCTCTGATCCATGCTCTTGCTCATGTTGTTCCTTCTGTGTCAAATACTCTGTCTCCCCTACACAGTTTCCTGGACAATATACTGCAGTTAGGATATTCCTCTTATCTGCTTTCATTGAACTTTACACAACATTTTAATTATTGCTCTTAGCACCACTTTGTACTGAAACGAGCTGTGAACTCCTTTCAGTCAGGGATCCTGTCTGTATCATTTCTTTAAGCAGAATGGCCAGGCTGGACATCTGGAAAAGGTCTAATGGGTGACTACATGAGTGAATTAATGGAAAAAAGGAGGCTCTGTTAAAAGGGGAGAGATTTAATTTAATTAAGTTTGAGACATCAAAAGGTCTTATTTACCCAATGCATCAGAGCCCATAAAGTGAGAAAAGGAAAAGGAGGCAAATGGGTTGAGGTAGGCTTGGCTTTCTGGCCCTGAAAACTGAATGTTTGATTTCTATATTGCCATAGTCTGTTTTCTGTTATAACAAAATACCTGTGTGGGGAAGGACAAGGGCTGGGCTGAGGCATACCTTGCCCATGTATGGCCCTCTCAGGTTTAGCACACTGAGACTACTTGTCTGTGACCTGAGGCACACCCAGTCACACAGGCCCATGTGATGGGACGGTGGCCATTGCTGACCTTGTTTGTCCGTACATACTCTCCATACTCTCGTGCCTGGATCCTCTTTGTGTGGGCATGCCTGAGGCATGCCTAAGCTGTATTGGGAGATCTCGTTCAACAAACACACTGACTGGCGCTCATTACATAGCGCGATTCTGACGTAATACCTTCTTACTTTCACTTTACGCCAATTGCTATATAAACTGAGCCTCTCCTTAAAATACAGGGATTTGACTCTCTGAAGCTGTCCACGGAGTGTATCCTTGAGAGCCTCCACCATGCACCCTCTTTGGCTGTTTGTGGGACCCCCTCCGGTGGAGGTCCGACATACCTGAGACCAGGAATTTATAAAGAATAGAAGTTTGCCAGGCGTGATGGTTCACACCTATAATCCCAGTGACTCAATAGGCAGACAAAGGAGGATTGCAGGTTTGAGGCCAGAGGGAGCCTGCTTAATTTAGTGAGACCCTGTCTCAATTTAAAAAATAAAAATGAGGCCAGGGGTACAGCTCAGCCCCTAGTACTGGGAAAAAGAAAGAGAGAAAGAGAGAAAGAAAGAAAGAAAAAAGAAAAAATAGAGGTTTACTTGGCTCACAGTTCTAGAGGATGAGGAGAGGCATCCAAGAGGATACACTGGCATTTTCGAGATCTGATGAGGGCCTTCTTGCTTCATTGTAACATGGTAGAGGGAGTCACATGGTGAGGCAGAGTATACATGCTAGCCTGGGTTTCTCTTGTTGTTGTTGTTGTTGTTGTTAGGTGCCGTCGAGTCGGTATCCGACTCATAGCGACCCTCTGTACAGCAGGGGAAACACTACTGTCAGTGCTTCTCTGCTGTTCATAGGGTTTTCAATGGCAGATTGCTTTTTGGGAGGGGGTTGCCAGGTCCTTCTCCCAAGCCTACAGTACCTGGTGTTCCCAGGCGGTCTCCCATCCAGGTACTAACCAGGCCCGACCCTGCTTAGCTTCCGAGATCTGACGGGATCGGATTCCACAGGGCTACGGCTGCAGGCTCTTCTTCTTCTTATAAAGCCACTAATGCCATCATGCCTGCAGCTGTACCACTGTGGCGTCAGATTCCGTCAGATCTCAGAAGCTAAGCAGGGTCGGGTCTGGTTAGTACTTAGATGGCAGACTGCCTGGGAACACCAGATACTGTTGGCTTGGGAGAAGGACCCGGCAACCCACTCCCAAAAATCAATCTGCCATTGAAAACCCTATCAAGAACAGAGAAGCACTGACAATGTTCATCTGTTATTTGTAGGGCTGCTATGAGTTGGACACCGACTCGATGGCAACTAACAACAACTACGGTGCCATCATAGGAGCCCTAGTCTCATCACCTCTTCTAATCTTAATTACCTTCCAAGAGCCCCACCTCCAAATACCATTGATGTATGAATCAACACATGAACTTTGGGGGAGCACAAACTAAGAAAATACCAAATATAGTATTAGTTAGCTGTTAAAACACCATCCATCTCTCAACCAAATAGATCTAAACACTGTTCATCTATCATACTACTAAGGATATCTTAAGGTTTTTTTTGGTGGTACTGGTGTTTGAACCTAGGGCCCCGCATGCATGCTTTGCAAGTGCTGGACCACTGAGCTGTACCCCCGGCCCATTTTTTTACTTTTTGAGACAGGGTCTCACTAAATTATGCAGACTGCCTCTGGTCTCGAAGTAGCGATCCCCCTGCCTCCACCTCCCAGAGCCGCTAGGATTACAGGCGTGCGCCACCGCGCCCGGCTTGAGGCAAGGTTCTTTAACACTCAGGATCCAGACAGGATCAGTGAAGTCCTTTCGAAGAAGAGGTTGCTGCCCCAGCTGAGATTTGATGGGTTTGCAAGCATTAGTCAGGAGGAGAAAGGTAGCAAAGGCTTTCGAGGAACAGCATAAACAACCCACCCGCAGAGATGAACCAGCTTCCTGGGCGGACCGCACACCTTGTGGCTCAGCGTACTAGTTAGTGGATCGAGGAGGGGCGTGGACTTGAGTGTCGGAGTTGGTCATGGAGGAGCTGATGGAACGACCTGACGGGTCTCTGGTCTCAGGGTGTCCCGCATGGTGGCATTCTGCTGAACCATAAAGCATTCCTTTTCTGTCCCCGTACTTTGATGAGAAGACCTCGTGAAAAGACTGCTCAAGAAGACCGCAACGGCTGACTACCAAGCCCCATCAAGCCGGGGTCAAACGGTCTCCTCCCACTCCCCAGCCTGTTACCATGGCAACTAGGTTAGGGCGGAAGTAGCTTGAAAGACTGAGTCTCACTAATCAGGTGACTCTCCAGCCTTTTGCACGTGACACTCGAGCCCAGGCGCGGGCTCTATCTATCAATACTCCGCCCCTCTTCTCTTTACTGACAATTGACAGCGATCTAGTGCAATAGCCCTTGCGGTTCCATCAGAAGTTCCCGCCTCTTGATAGTGAAAGAACCAATTAGACTGGAACAAAAAGAAGCAACGCCCCAGCTTTCACTCCGAATTGACAGACGCAATTGAGTCCATCCTCTGGTCCCTCCGCCCCCAGCTCATTCCTGCCGGTGACGGACTGACCTGTTACCCAATAGCAGCTCCCCTGCCTGTCGTTGGGTCCCGCCCCCTTAAGAGCGGAACCAATGAGCAGGCCGGGTCTCGGCCGGGTGGAGGGGGTTGCACTGCGGTAATATGGCTCTTCCTTAGCCAGCAGCGGTGGCCAGCACTGGGACGGAGCCGTCTTACCTCTCGGGTGGTCGGTGTCTGGGCTCCTGGGGCTCGGTGGGCCGTGGCCAGGAGGCGGCGGCGGATGTTGGAGAAGCGCCTGCCCCGCCGCTTGGCGGCCCCGGGGTGGAGATGAGCGCCTCAGCGTCGGTCGGGGGCCCGGTTCCCCAGCCACCCCCGGGCCCGGCCTCAGCGCTGCCGCCGGGTTCTGCTGCGCGGGCCCTGCATGTGGAGCTGCCGTCTCAGCAGGTAAGCTGGTCAGCTCGCGGCTCTGGGTAGGGACCCGAGAGTCCCTCGTGGAGCCAGCCCCTGCGCAAGCCGGGAGAGCCTCTTAAAGAAGTGTCTCGGAGAGCTCGTGGGATTGAGGAGGGCTGTCAGGAGGTTTGCGAGGAGAGGGGCCCCGCGATGGCCGAGCCTCTGGGAGATCCCTGGGTCCCAGAAGAATCTCGTTAGCGAGGTGGGCTTGTGAGGAGCCCCTTGAGAGCCGCGAAACTCTCTGGGGCCCCCCTCTCTTCCAGAGGGGAGCTGGGGATTCCCTTGCGCAGACCCTCCCCTTACTGCTTCTGGGTAGGCACCCGCCGAACCGCTGTGCCCCACCAAACGCGGCGAAAGCGCTGTCCCTTCCTCTCTCTGCCCAGGAGAAACCGGTTAGTACTCCGCTGCGGGAACGGAGAGGAGTTAGGATTTTTAGCACTTTTTTCTCCCCCTGTTAAGTACTTTCTAAGCCTCTCTAGAGAGATGCACTTGGGACTTTGGGGTTCCTTCCTAATTCTCAGACCCTAAAGGCACGCATCTTAGCGACGAGGGTACTCTTTTCTACTTCATTCCCTCCGATGAGTATCTAGAAGGAGGATTTGATGGACCATATCTTCTCCCATCCTTTAGCAAGGGCTTTGAGGGCTTCTTGGAGCATTGCAGGGGGTAAGAAAGAGGAAACTGAATTTGGGCATCTGATAAAATTCTTTGTGATACCCGTCTATCTTCAGAGTGTGTCTTTCCTCCTGTCCATTGCCCTCCCTCTATCCCCCAGGGGAAACTTTGCAGGAATGCTAGTATTAAAGAGAGTTAAAGTACCTTTCACCTGCTCTCTTTTTGGAAAGAGGATCTGGAGAAACTGACAGTCATTAGGAGCCTATGCTGCTGCCGCCAAGCGCTGTATGGAATCCTTATAACTCTATGAGATAGTTGTTTTTATTATCCTAACTTTGCTGTTGCAGAAACTGAGGCTTGCCCAAAGCCTTACTGTTAGTAAATGGTGGGGCTGGGTTTCAGAATTCAGCGTCTGACTGTGTAGCCCATGCACTGTGTTTTTTGCTTGACGCTTGAGCAACTTTCTCTCCACTACCTGCACACAGGACAGAGTAAGTTCCCCCTTCATGTCCGTTCTGTAATTTTCCATCTCTGCCAGGGACCTTGGGAAGGATTCTTAAAGAAGAATGCCGAGGTTGTGGGGGTAGTGCATGGACAATGGAATGAACTTGAATGTAGGGAAGGAGGGAACTATAGGGAAGAGAAAAGTTAGAGGTAATAGCCACAGTGGTGGCCCATTGAGTACGGAGGCAGAAGCAAAACTTTTTATAGTAGATTCGTTGCTGTTAGGTGCTGTTGAGTCAGGTCCAGCTTGTAATGAAGGACCATGTGTACAACAGAATGAAATGCCTTTGGATGCTGTGCTGTGCTCCTGGACACTGTGCCATGGCAGGCACTATGTCAGTGCTTCTCTGCTATTCATAAGGTATTCACTGGCTCTTTTGGGATTGTTTCAGCGTAGGTTGCCAGATCCTTCTCCCGTTTTTTGTGGTGTTGGGGATCAAACCCTGGGCCTCAGAGTGCAGAGCGGCACTCTGCCAACCGAGCTAAACCCCAGAACTGTTGGTAGCTCCTTTAAAAAGTCCCAATTCCCCCACCAGCCTCTTTGTGGGTAGGAGAAGATTTAAAAGATAGCATGTGCCCTGATTTTGTGATGCTGCTAGGCAGGGAGTTAGTGGAGAACATTAAGAGTTTGACGGTAGTGAGGTACGGATTGCATTATGAAGTCCTGGGAGAGGGCAAAAGTGTGGCTGTGGAGACTAGTCTTGGGATTGTGCATTAATGTGAATTTTTGTATATACAGGAGGTGGGCTGGGATTTAGCTCAGTTGGTAGAGCACTGAGCTGCAGTCTCTGAGGCCCGGAGTTCAATTCCCAGCACCGCAAAAATGGGAGAAGGGCCTGGCAATCCACTCCCAAGGCAATCCCGAAACAGTCAGCCATTGAAAACCCTATGAGGGTCACTATGAGTCGGATACCGTCTTGACAGCACCTAACAACAACAACAACAGGAGGTGGAGTGTAAGGGGGGACACTGTTAGAAGCAGCCTAGAAAAGTCCTAAGGAGTTGAGGGGTCAAGAATGGTTTAGTTTGGGGGAGCTTTGAGAACATATGAGATTAGGGAAGAGAAAGCATTGTTTTCTTCATAAAACCTGTTTGCTAATACCAGTTCACGGCAAGGCTTCAAGCCCATGAAGAATTGGGTTGAAGTTTGATGCGGGTTCAATATGTTAAAATTTAGAAGGTTCAGGTTTGGCTCAGGTTTGGGTTTAATCCTCTGTGAAGATAGCAGGGCTTCAAACCAAACCCAAACCCTGAACCAGTTCTACTTCAACCATTTACATTTTTTTCTCTGAACCAGAACCCAAACCTGAACCTGAACCTAGTGAAAAATTGGGTTCAGATTCAGCTTTTAATTTTTAAAATTATTAGCTACTTAAACATTGAAAAAAAATTGGAAAAAATTTGTCTATCTCCACATAGGATTAAAATTTTAAACCTGAGCCAGGTGCGGTGGCACACACCTGTAATTCCAGCAACTCTGAGAGGTGGGAGGCAGGAGGATGGCAAGTTCAAGGCTAGAGGCAGCCTGTGTAACTTAGACCCTGACTCAAAACAAACAAATAAAATAAAACAAAACAAAACAACAAAAAACAGGTTACGAGTGCAACCTAGTGGTAGAAGACTTGCAAAATATATATCAGGCCCTGGGTTCAACCCCTAAGTGTCACAAAAAAGAAAAAAAAAAAAGACCTGAACTGATCCTGAACCCTCTAAATTTTAGTATATTTTAAACCCAACACTGAACCCAATTTTTCATGGGTATAAAGCCTTGATTCATAGTTTAACACTAGAGGAAATAATCCAAACAAAGTTGTCCATGGAATAAATTCAACTGCATTTGTTAGTGTGTGTCAAATTTTTGGATTGGTGCCAAGGGATATATAGTGGCTTAACAGCTGAATGCTGTATGAGCACTGGCTATACTATTTACAGCTTTCTGGAGGTGTCATTTGTTTTTGAATTCTTGGAAGGCAGCCTATATAATAAAAAATTTTACTTTTGTAGTTGATATTCATCTAGCTTTCTGCATTAAAATGCTCAGCTTTTTGGGGCATAAATGTATAATATTAGAAAAATAGACGTTTTTGTTCATGTTATCTGTGTACAGTAACACACACAGGTGATTAGGATACACAAAATGAACACAGTTATATAAGTACTACCCAGATTAAGAAATGCAGAATTATAAACATTCCCTAAGTCGTTTTTGTGTCCTCTCCTTTCTTTACCTTTCTCCAGAGGAGCCACTTTTCTCTTTTCCAACACAAGAGATGAATTTTTGCCTGTCCTTGACCTTTGTATAAATGGAATCATGCAAAATGTTTTCTTTTGTGTCTAATTTCTTTCATTTAGTATTGCTTATCAGAGTCATAGGGGTGTGTGTGTAGCATTAATTTGTTGTCATTTTTTTTTTGCCTATGGCTTTTGCAAAATTTCAAAAGTTTGTTGTTGTTAGGTCCTGCCCACTTGGGTCCAACTCATAGCGACTCTCATAGGGTTTTCAGTGACTGACTGTTTCCATATTGTTTTCGGGAGTGGACTGCCACAGCCTTCTCCCATTTTTGCCATGCTAGGGATTGAACCCAGGTCCTCAGAAAATGAGGAGCAGCTCTCTACCAATTTAGCTCTCTGAGCTAAACCCCAGACCCTTCAAAAGTTTAAATAATTCAGAAAGCTGATTATTAGCTTTCTTTTAAACAACGCTTTAAAACGGTGCATGTCAGTGCATCCCATGCTAGTTGACAAGGTATCAGTATTTCTAAGCAAATAAATAAACGTTGTTGTTGACTAGGATTTCTGTGATAAAGCTGACTATTTCAAATTAGAGATTCAGTGATTCCCACACCCTAGAAGGCAGAGTTTCTCACCCTTGGTAATACTGACATTTTGGAGCAGGACAGAGGTTATAAGATGTTTAGTCACATCCCTGGATTATGCCCACAAAAATTACAGCACGTCCTCTGTCCTGACAATCAAAACTGTGTTCACATGGGCCTTTGGGGGCAAAATTTCCCCTGGTTAAGAACCACTCTTAGAAGGTACCTTTTTCTTTTAACACAGAGAGTATTCCTGCTATTTGCTGCTCATTGATTCCGTTCCCATTGACCTGAACCCTAAGTCCCATTGACGCTAAAAGTGCCCATCTGCCTTCAGAAAAGATTTATTTTTGCTCAGAGAAAGCTGACAACACTAAAGACCTAATTTATTGGTGTTATTTTAATTTACTTAACCTTAAACAAATGTTAAGACTGCATAACTCCAGAACCTTTAGTTACATGTATGAATACTAGCTATAGTCCACAGCAGCTCCTTGACTAGATGCCATGAGACTATTGCTTAATCTTTGTCTCGCTTTGCTACTATGTGATCTTTTTAAAACTGTAATTTAAGCATGAAGTAGTCACACATTCTGAAGACTATTGTTCTTTAATTTTTGGTTGAAGTTTGTAATTAATTGGTGAGTCAGTATAGGCTTATCTGAAGAATAAGTTCCTTCACATCCTTAGATTTAGGAGTCTTGAGATAAAAAAAAAAGTGCTTTTAATGTCCATAAAGGCTTAATTGAGAGAATTTCTTTCCTGCCCAAAGGCTTCCTCAGCACTGGAATATAAACTAACTGTATTTTGTAGGTACTCAGAGCTCAGGAGGCTTTTTAGTGATCATGTAGTGACCTTTTTTTGGAAGTCACATGTTCTTTTAAGAATTTAGTAAATGCTTTAGACTCTTTTCTTAGAAATATACACGCATGCGCGCACACACGAACATACAATTTTGCATGCAGATTTGGTTCTCTTCAAGTATAAATGGATGAACTCAGTTTAAGTCTTCCTAACTTGGTTTAATCCCTTCCTTTAAAATAGTTTTAAAATTTAGCTGTTTACCCAGATACCACAGTACATATCTGTAATCCCAGCTATTTGGGAGGCTGAAGCAGGAGGATGGCATGTTTGAGGCCAGAGGCAGCCTGTGCAACTTAGTGAGCGCCTGTCTCAAAATGAAAAATAAAGGGATTAGGGGTGCAGCTCAGTGGTAGAGCATTTGTCTAGCATGTGCAAGGCCTTTGGTTCAACCCTCTGGTACTGCAAAAGAAGTTTAAATTATTTCTTTTTCTCAGTCAGTTTTTCATATAAATATATATATATATATATATATATATATATATATATATATATGCATCTAGCACATTTTCCTGCTTTAAAAAATGTTTTTGATCATGGTTTGGTTTTAGAGATAGGGTCTCAATATGTAGTTCAGACTGGCTTAACTTGAACATCTTTCTGCCTCAACCTACCGAGTGCTGGGATTATAGGAGTATACCACCACACGTGGTTAATTTTTAAAACTAGCACCCTACTGATGGACTTTTGTATTATTTCTTTTATGCCATTGCAATGAATATCTATATTTAGGTGTCTTTGTGCTGGTATCTCTGTAGGATAAAGTGTATCACACTTGTGCTGATATTTCGGTAAGATAAATTTTGAGCAGTGAAATCACTCAAACATATACCGTAGGTGCCAAGAAAACATATACACATCTTGGGATGAAAGCTTTACAGTTTGCTCTTTTATGAATGTGTTGTATGCTTGTGTTGCTAACTCCTGTCTCACACGCACATGAATGCCCTATTGTATGTTGCTACTGTAATTCAATTCGACTTTGAAAAGTAATAATAGGTAACATTTCTTAAAATGTGTATAATTTTTTGGCATCCCAGTAAGTATGTATGTACGTGATTTATTTTACATATGTATTTTAAACTTTATTTTTATGTTTATTTATTTATCAGTACTGCAGAGTTGAACCTAGGCTCACACACATGTTTTACAAGTGCTCTACCATTGAGCTGCACCCCAGGCCAGTTTTTACTTTTTATGTTGAGACAGGGTCTCACCTTGAATCTGTAATCCTCCTGCCTCTGCCACGTGAGTTGCTGGGATTACAGTTGTGAGTCACTGTGCCTGACTATATTTTAAATTTTAGAAGATAACTGACTAAATGTTTCCTGAAAAGGATGTACCTATGCACTCTCCTACCATCAAATTATAATAAGGCCTCTTTCTCCACTTTTTTTTTTTTTTTTTTTTGCAGTACTAGGGGTTGAATCCAGGGCCTCGCGCTTGCATGCTTTGCAAGTGCTGTACCATTGAGCTGCACCCCTACCCCATTTTTTTTCACTTTTTGAGATAGGGTTTCACTAAATTATGCAGACTGCCTCTGGTCTTGAACTTGTGATCCTCCTACCTCTGCCTCCTGATTTCTTGGGATTATACAAGAACGTGCACAACAACCATGCCTGGCTTCTTTCTCCACATTTTGCCAGCTTTGGACATTATTTTTTCTTAGAATTTTCTAACCTGATTTTATTGTATAAACAGATTACATATACATGTAACACATACACAGGTATGAATATTTATTTAAATTTGCATACCTTTAGATATTAGGTATATTTTGACATGTTCATTTATTGCACACCAGACAGGATAGTACATACATGATCCTTGTCCTGTCAGACTCTGATTTTGAATGTCTTTGTGTAAGTTTATCATTTAGTTTCTTCTTTTATGAATTGTTTATTTTCTTAACATTAATATTTCTGATTGCTCACTTGTAGTTTTCATTGATTTGCAGAGCATTTTTTTTTTCCTTGGGCTAGGGCTATTAGCTTTTATCTACCTTGACTTTTTAAAAAGACTTTTAGATCTACAGAAAAATTGAGAAGATAGTACAGAAAGTTCCCCTAATACCAGTCTTCTGTTTGTAACATTTTCCATTGATATGGTACTTTTGTTACAATTAATGAACCAATAATAATATATTAACTAAATAATATAATGATATAATAATTAAAACTCACAGATTACTCAGGTTCCTTAGAGTTTTTATTTATTTGTTTGCTTTTTCCCGTCAGTGCTGGGGATCCACCTGAGGGCCTTACACATGCCAGGCGTACACTCTGCCAGTAAGCTATATATCCCTATCCCTTTTTTCTTTCCTTTTCCTTTAGATAGGGTCTTACTATGTATCTCAGATTGCCTTTGAACTCGCTATATAAGCCAGGCTGACCTCAAACTCTTGATGTTCTTGCCTCAGTCTCCCAGGTGCTGGGATTATGGGCATGTGCTACTACACCTGGTCAGATTTCCTTAGTTTTTAAAAATTGTGGCTGTATATGTATGTGTGTGTGTGTATGTGTGTGTGTGTGTGTGTATATATATATGTATATATATGTATGTATATATGTGTGTGTGTGTATATATATAAAAATTTTCCATGTTAATAATCTTTATATATTTTAGTGACTTTGAGAACACACTCAGGGTTGTACACCCACCACTACTATCCATTTCCAGAACTTTTAATTGTCCCAAGTGGAAATTGTGTACCTAATAAAGAACTCCCCATTTCCCTTCCCACCAGTCTTTGGTAAACTCTGTTCTACTTTGTGTTTCTATGAATTTGACTCATCTAGATTCTCAAATCAGTGGAATCATGCAGTATTTGTCCTTTTATGTCTAGCTTATTCCACTTAACAGCAATGTTTTCAAGTTCATCCATGATATAGCATGTGCCAAAATTTCATCCCTATGTAAGGCTGAATAATATTCCACTGTTTGTATATACTACATTTTAAAAAATCTATTCATCTATTCAGGATCCTTAACTTTTACCTGATGCATGTACTTTGCAAATGTTCTACCACTGGACTGCACCCCCAACCCATTTTTAATGTTTTTTTTTTGAGTCAGGGTCTCGCTAAATTATGCAGGTGGCGTCCTCTGGCCTCAAACTCACAATCCTCCTGCCTCTGTCTCCTGAGTGGCTGGGATTACAGGTTTGCGCCACTATGCCCAGCCTGATCTCCATTTCCTGTGCCAGGATTCCATCCTAAATACTACATGGTATTTAGTTGTTCTATCTCCTTAACAACTCCTCTTAACTGTCACAGTTTCTAATACTTTCCTTGTTTTTGACGCCCTGACAGTTCTGAGTACTGGTCAGGTATTTTGTAGGTTGCATTTGTACTAGAATTAGTTTGACTTTTTTTTCTCATACTTATACTAGGGTTGCAGGCTTTTGAGAGCAAGGCCTCAGGTGAAGTACCATTTTCATTATATCAAATGCACATACTATTGACATGTTTGTCACTGTTGATGTTAACTTTCATCACCAACTGAAGTAGTGTTTATGATAGTGACAGTAAAAACAGTTTTCTTCCTGTTATACCCTTAACACAACTGCTGACAACTACTGACAACAGAGGTACGGGGTTTTTTTCCCCACATACCAAACTGTTCTCCAGTGGACACTCCTATTGCGGGGGGTAGGGGGACAGTTATAATTCCATTCTGACACTATCAACTTTGAGTTAAAGGCTCAGTCCCCCACTTTAGATGCCAAGCTCACATCTGGGCTTCCAGAACTTCTGGCCAACTGGTTATAAATTTTGGGTTCCTACAACCCCTGCTCTGTTTTGATCATTTGCTAGAGTGGCTCACAGAACCCAGGGAAGTGTGTTACTTGAGTATACTGGTTTATTATTGAGGATAATACAAAGGATATAGGTGAACAGCCAGAGGGAAGACATGTATAAGGAACTATGTGGGGGAAGTGGGCCCAATCTTGCAAGCCCTCTCAAGTGCTCTGCTCTCCATTGTTCTAAGGTATTTATGGAGGCTGCATTATGTAGGGAAGATAGATTATTGACTCAGTCTCCAGCTGCCTTGTGGGAGTGGAGCTGAAAGTTCCAAGCTTCTAATCATGGCATGGTCTTTCTGGTGACCAACCACAATCCAGAAGCCCACTAAGAAGCGCCTTGTGCCGGGTGCAGTGGCGCACGCCTATAATCCCAGCAACTTGGGAGGCGGAGACAGGAGGATCGCAAGTTCGAGACCAGAGGCAGTCTGCGTAACTTAGTGAGACCCTGTCTCAAGAAGTAAAAAAATGGGCTGAGGGTACAGCTCAGTGCTCCAGCACTTGCAGAGTGTGCAAGCGCGAGGTCCTGGGTTCAACTCACAGCACTGAACAAAAAAACAAAACAAAACAAAACAAAAACAAAAAAAACACCTTGTTAGAAAAAAATGCTTCTGTCACCCAGGAAATGTCAAGGAATTACATGGTCTGTGTCAGGATCCAACAATCAATATTAGAAAAGGTTTTCCTGGCACCCCTATTGCTCAAGCAATTAGAAGGATTTTAGGAACCCTGTGCAGGAACTAGGGACAAAAACAAAATATTTATTTCTTAATATAAATCTCAGTACCATAGATAGTGTTTGTCAGGTTGCTGTGCTGCCACTTTACTCATTGCACCCCACCTTTTCCTCCTCTGCTCTTTGGAAGGGAGTCACTATGTGTAGCCCATACCTTAGGAGTGGGGATTTATGTTCCCCCTCCTAGAGGACAGAGTATCTTCATAAATTATTTGGAATTCTTCAACATGAGAGATTTATGTCAGGAACTACTTCCTTTTATAGAGGAAGAGCCTAAGGTCTGATTAACTTTCTTAAAGTCCACTTAGAGACTGAAGTCTCCTCTTCTTTACAGGGTTCTGTTGAACTATTTTAAGTTACCTCAAGGTTTGGAAAGGTCATCCTTTATATTTTATCTCTTGTAGCAACTGCGCCTAGCACTGTGCTGATTTACATAGTAGGTACTCGGTGTATTTTAATTTTTCAATTTTTTGTATATGTGTCTTCCCTTAAAGAACTTTATAGCCTAAGGAGAGAAAGGGAAGATTAGATTGAATGGGATTGAAACACATACAGGAACAAAAAGACCAAAGCACAGAAGCAGATACAAAGCTGAATTTTAGCTATCCACGATTTACATGTTTGTATCCATTTAGATACCTTAGAGGGTTTTTTTTTTCTTTTTTTCCTAATCTGTTGATGAGGCAGCTGAAGACAGAGAGAAAGTCTAATCTTATTGGAAACATGTGCGTTGGGCAGCAAGATACCATGCTGTGTACAATTATTTCTTCCACAAATATTTATCACTCCTTGTGACTAAAAAAAAAATGTGAAATATAGTTGTGTAACTGTAAAATAAAATCATGGCAAGTTTTGAGCTGCTTTGACCTTTGAGAATTAAACCTTGACAATGCTTTGGAAACTTAAGACATCACTGTCCCAAAATCATTATTTTTACATGACAGAATGCCATCAGGAATTTAAGTGGTTTTTGTTTGTTGCTGTTTCAAAGGAAAAGCTATGTTCTTATTTGGTGTTTACTTAAATATTTGTCCACAGGATCACAGTCTTAACTTTGTGGCAGAAAATTCAGAACTGAAACTGACTGCACTGGAAATAGGGCAAGAGCAGAAATGAAACCAATAGTTGGCCTGAAATGTGTAGTAAAATGAAAAAATTAGATTTTCTTAGTTTCCAAATGTATATTTTTGGTAAGCTATGTGTTGTTGCCTGTCAGATATATTACTGCTGTGAAGAGCAAGAAATATTTGTCATATTTAATGTACTTGAATGTGTGCAGCTATAAAACTAGAGATGTTTTAGAAAAGTTAAAGACATCTATTTTAAGTGAGGGCTGGGATTTAGCTCAGTGGGTAGAGCACTGTGCTGCAGTCTCTGAGACCCCGAGTTCAATTCCTAGCACCGCAAAAATGGGAGAAGGGCCTGGCAATCCACAACCAAGGCAATCCCGAAACAGTCAGCCATTGAAAACCCTATGAGGGTCACTATGAGTCGGATACCGACTAGATGGCACCTAACGACAACAACAATTTTAAGTGAGGGCTTGGAATATTTTAGATTATATGCTTTGTTTTAGGTTAATGACATCAATAATATTTCCTACTGTTAGATTTTTTTTTTTAATGCTTTGTATCTTATCAGTTTGCTCCCTTAGATTATAAAGGTAGAGGAACACAGACAGGGATACTTAATATTGGAATTGTTTTTTGTATTTGTAGTTTGTATTTGTAGTTTGTAGTATACTTTTAATAATCACATAACTTTGTTTTCCCTCTTACTTTAAGATAAAAATATGAATTTCTGAATCATGGAATTTTACAGATGCAAAACCTGAAGTCCTCACAAGTGAAACTACTTGTCCGGCTATGACCATGGTCCATTTGTTTCTTCCTGACCCCAAGGACTTTTCAGAGTATTAGTTTAACAGATCTGTATTGAGCATCTTGCTGTTCCTGCTTGTGGCAGAGAAATCACCAGAACCCATCTGGGCCTTACGTGAGGTTCCACTGTGCTTGTGTGGGTGTGTTGAGAACTTGTTTCTTAACCTGCCCTCAGTGCTTTGACATGGTGTCCCCACAGCTTAGAGGATTTTAGGGTAGAATTAAAATGAGGTAGTGACTTTATTTTAAAATTCTCTTTAAGGGAAAGACACTCAGATTCCACTCTCCTACCCCTGTTTTATGGTATGAATTACTGAAACTTTGGAATGTCCCTCTGGAGTTCCTGTTTTGTCCCTGGGTACTTAACCACGCCTGTCCTTTTTTTGAACATTCTTAAGAACAACTGATTCTCCACCTCTTTAAGTTTCTGAAACAGCAACCATCTGGTGATTGTGGGTTTTCCTGATGGCAGGCATTTTATTCTCTGTAATATTTAGCACTGATTGCTGTAGACTGTATTTAGCTGTGGTGTTATTAGACATTTTAATTTAGTCTGTGAAAACTCTAGTGGTGTGTTTATTAAGAGGTTGAGGCATATCATGTTGAGGTTGAACATTAGAACCCAGTACTTAGGTGGTCCATTGAAATATGTGGCACACGTGTGTGTGTGTGTGTGTGTGTGTGTGTGTGTTATTTATTTATTTAGGCAGAGTCTCACTATGTTGTAGCTCAGGATGGGCTCAAATTGCTGATCCTTTTGCCTCAGCCTCCCAAGTGCTGTGAATCCAGGCACCGCCTGGATGCACCACCATGTCTGGACTCTATCAAGGGGGTTAGAATATTCTAAAAGATGCATGCAGTCAGACCTTTTTGAAAATAATGAAAAATTGCTGGACGCAGTGGCAATTCCAGCAATTCAGGAGGCAGAGGCAGGAGGATCGCAAGTTCAAAAATCAGAGGCAGTCTGCATAATTTAGTGAGACCCTGTCTAAAAATGTAAAAAAAAAAAAAAAAAGGGCTGAGGGTGCAGCTCAGTGATACAGCACTTGCAAAGCATGCAAGCACATGACCCCGGGTTCAACCCCCAGTACTGCCAAAAAATAAAAATAAAAAAATAAAAAAAATAATGGGGAATATCAGGAAGCTGAAACTGACATCTGTCTGTCATTTTTGTCAGTAGACTCTTGGGTAAGAAAAAAAGGGATGATATAAAAGTAAAAGTGGACTGCCAGGTGCAGTGGCACATGCCTGTAATCCCATCAACTTGGGAGGCAGAGGCAGGAAGATCACAAATTTGAGGCAGCCTGTGTAATTTAGCTAGACTTTGTTTCAAAAAAAAAAAAAAAAAAAAAAAAAGGGCAAAAATAGCTTGAGGATGCAGCCCAGTAGTAGAGCACTTGCAAAGTGTATGTGAGGCCCTGAGTTCAGCCCTCATGTACTGGGGGTGGAGAAAATAAGTAAAAGTGGAAATCAGACTTATGATCTATTTTTTTTCCAGGAAAATCTTGGTGATTTTTAACATGACTAAGGGTTTAGCTCTGAACTATAAGTAATTCATGTGTTTTTATGTTGGCCTGTGTTCAGACTAATTCTGAATGCAGAGTAGGACAAACTAACTGAAGCAGCCATTTATTCAATTGTTGTTGTTGTTAGGTGCCGTCTAGTCGGTATCCGACTCATAGCAACCCTTATATGGTTTTCAATGGCTGATTGTTTTGGGATTGCCTTGGGAGTGGGTTGCTAGGTCCTTCTCCCGTTTTTGTGGTGCTGGGAATCGAACTCGGGACCTCAGAGACTGCAGAGCGGCGCTCTACCAACTGAGCTAAATCCCAGCCCTACCCATTTATTCAATAGATATTTATAAAATACCTTCTTTGATTATGTAGGCACAGGATTTGAAACTGTATGGTTTGTTTCCACCAACCCAGTTATATCTTTCAGAGAATATGAATTATTTCCTTTCTCAATTCCAATCATTCTTTTTTGCAGTACTGGGGGTTGAACCCAGGGCCTTGCACCTGCATGCTCTGCAAGTGGTAGGCCACTGAGCTGCACCCCCAGCCCTTTTTTTTTTTTTTTTTTTCACTTTTTGAGACAAGGTCTCACTAAGTTATGCAGACTTCCTCTGGTCTCCAACTTGCGATCCTCCTGCCTCCTCCTCCTGAGCCACTGGGATTATAGGTGTGCGCCACCGCGCTCGGCCCAATCATTCTTTTTTATGAGAGCTAATCCAGAAAACAAAACTTTTTTAAAAATTCAGAATGAAAATTGTCTTATTTAAAATTATGAAATACTTTTTAAACTTTGTCCCTTTTAATGAAGAGAGGAATGTCCTTGAGAAAACTGATATTGCTTTCATCCAGTAAACTGTTCCTATCCAAACAACATGAAGTAAACCTTCTAATTTTTGCTTCAGAGAATAGATCACCCAGCAAGGAAGGCAGGTGGGCTGTGGGGTACTCATTAAATCTCAGGGGTATTTTATAGGACTGTATTCATTATGGAATAGAGTTGGACCCATTATGGAATTATACACATAGAAGTATGTCAGGCCTGTTGTCATGAATTGGCTTAATGGAGTTTATTCTACATGGAAGATTTTTAACTAGAAAAGTGAAGAGCAGCTGCCTGGGTACTCTGGAGTGACTAGTGATATTCACATATTTCTTTCAAAAGACATCAGTCTGATCATTAGATGGGGACATTGTATAACTGCAGAATTTCTTAATTTGCAAATTAGCTTCATTTTTGATAGTGTGCATACTCAGCTATTTTGAAAGTACTTGAAAACTGCTAAACTGTTACAAATCTGCTTCTCATGTATACCTAGATAGTAACATTTTAGTGGATAAAAGCAGTACTTCTCCATGTCATTCTTCTATTCATTAGGTATTTAAGAGCCAGTGTATTTGAAGAACACCGTGATTTAATGAGAGATCCCCCAAAAACCCACATGCTAAAGGATTGTTTGCCAGCCTGTGGTGCTCTTGGGAGGTGGTGGTGCCTAGTGGAAGGAAGTTAGGTCACTGGGTGTAAGCTGTTGAAGGGGATAGTGGGACCTCAGGTCCTCCCCTTCCCCTCTCTTGCTTCCTCAACCATGTGCTCTCACCATGACATGCTCTTTTGACACAGGTCCCAAAGTAATGAGCCAGCTGATCGTGGACTAAAATATTCAAAACTGTGACCCAAAATTAGCTTTTCCTCCCTTTAAGTTTGTTTGTCTCAGGTATTTGTTATAGTAATGGAAAATTGACTAACATAAAGGATTTTTTTCAACTATCACCCATTTTGCTTGGTAATACTTCACTTATCAATATTCCGCAAATGTGAGTGCTTATAAATGCCAAGAAGAGTCTAGGAGCTGGAGATAGAGCAGTAATCAAGACAGAGGACCTGCCCTCATGGACCTTCCTTTTTAGTGAACGAGAGACAAGAGTTAGCAGTTTTTCTCGTGAAGGGCCAGATAGTAAATGTTATAACCTCAGCAAGCCATGCAGTCTTTGTAACAACCATTGAACTCTGCTGTTGTAGTGTTAGAATAGCCCTATACAGTATGTACACAAGTGAACGTGGCTGTATTACAGTAAACACTAAAGTTTTTAATTTTCATGTGCCATGCCATGTTTGCCTTGTTTTTATTTTTATCAACTTTAAACATTTAACCATTTAAAAACTGTTCTTATTTTACAGGGCATACACAGGCAGAATTTCTGGCCTGTGGGCCATAGTTTGCTGACCACTGAGATAGATTATAAACAGGAAACAAATAAATAACATAAATTGAAGTAATATTGAGTGCAGGAAAAAAGAAAGTTAGTGGCAGATGTGGTGGCACAGACCTGTAATCCCTGCACTCAGGAGGTGGAGGAAGGAGAATCATGAGTTTGAAGCCCCTGGGTCACATAGCAAGTTGCAGGCTAGCCTAGGCTACATAGTGAGACCCTATCTCAAAATAAATTAAAACAAAAAACAAAGGCTAGGGATGTAGTTCAGTGGTAGAACACTTATTAAGCATGGGCAGGACCCTGGATTCTATCCCCAGCACTGAAAAAAAGTGTTATATAGTTATTATATAGGCCAGATTTTATTGCAAGGAATTGTAACATCTATGGCTATTTAATGGTTGTTATTTGGCCACGGGGTCTCTTTTAATAAATTTAGGAAACGTCAGGTGAAATAAAAGTTTTATATATCTCTGCAGAATAGCCCAAATGCTGGATAGGGATTGGGATCAGATGTTAATGTGAAGTATTTCTCGGGTTTTTTTTTCTTTTTGCTTATAGAATTCTTTTTAATAGACCATCTCAGGGGAATACTTTTTTCTAGATCCTGCTTTTTTGAGAAGCAGGAAGCTACCATGACCAACCAACCATAAAGTAAGCAAAAAAGACTTACAAGCTCTAAAGGTGCCACAAAGTTGTGTAAAAATGTACAAACTTACGGGATATCCCCTAGGTTCTCACTTAGAGTACTTTTTACTCTTTACTTTTAGAAATTATTCCAGCAAATTTAATTAGTAGGTTTCTTAAGTTTCAGAAGACTAGAAGCAAGTAACTAGGAGGAGGAAAAACATCTCCTGCAGGCAGGCCTACTGATGATTCTAAGGAATGAGTGGAGGATGGTATCTTGACTGATCAATAAGACATGTTTTCAAAAGCTCTTGGAGTTTCTTGAGTAGGTCCAAATAGTCCTTTATAACTGAGTGTTCCTTGTGCCATCATTATCTGATGTAGAACAAATTAAAATTATTGTCACTATCATTATTTTGAGTTTTCAAGAAAGATTTAATTAAAGCCAGGGGTGATGGCACATGCCTATAATCCCAACTACTAGGGAAGCAGAGGAAGGAGGATCACAAGTTCAAGACTAGAGGCAGCCTATATAATTTAGCAAGACCTTGTCTCAAGCTAAAAAATAAAAAAGGGGCTGGGGACATAGCTCAGTGGTAGAGCACTTGCAAAGTGTGTGTAAGGCCCTGGGTTCAGCTCCCCAGTACCACAAAAAGAAAAAAAAAGAAGAAATGGTAAATTATCAATATCCTCTTTAATAATAGGATAGCAGAATAGGCAGTGCCTTTTAGAAAAGTTATTAATAAAATAAAAATAAATTGATACTTAGGAATGAACTTAAGATCTCTTAAAAAATTGAAAATTTCAGGCAGAGGGTGTAGCTCAGTGGTAGAATGTGTGCTTAGCTTTTGTGAGGCCTTGGGTTCAATCCTTGGCATCTCTTTTCCCTCAAAAGTTGAAAATATAATTAATTGGCATTAAATTCTTTTTTTGTTGTTGATGTTTTATTTTGCAGCACAGGCAGACCTGAAACTCTCAGTCTTCCTGCCTCTGCCACCCAAACAGTAGGATTACAGCCATGTGCCACCATGCCTGGCTTGGTATTAAATTATTTGTGTACTGAATACTACATTAGACTCTGGTGTGGTTCTTTCTCTAATTTCTGTTGTTGGAATATCAGAATATGTTTGGATGAAATTTTATAGCTGCTTAAAGCAAATAAATATTTCTTTAATATGGAATATTAAATATATTTAATAATATGTAAATAATATTTAATATATGGTAGGAAGAACTGCACTGAGTATAACAAAGGTAACTTTGGGAAAGACACTTTATTCCTATCTTCAGGTTCTTAATTTTTACAGAGAGAAGACTAGATTATCTGTAGCTCTGTGTACATTTTTGATCTATCAAAGGACAAATTACAAGAAATTATTATGTATATGTAAGTATGTGTTTATATATATATATATATATATATATATATATATATATATATATATATACACACACATATATATGTTGTTGTTGTTAGGTGCCGTTGAGTCGTGTCTGACTCATAGCTACCCTTATAGGGTTTTCAATGGCTGAATTTTTCAGGATTGCCTCAGGAGTGGGTTGCCATGTCCTTCTCCCATTTTTGTGGTGCTGGGAATCGAACTCAAGACCTCAGAGACTGCAGAGTGGCACTCTACCAACTGAGCTAAATCCCAGCGCACATATATATATTGTTGTTGTTGTTTGTTAGGTGTCTGACTCATAGTGACCCTACGTACAGCAGATCGAAACACTTGGCTATTCTGTGCCAGGCAAACAATCTTATTTATGTTTAAGCCCATTGTTGCAGACACTGTGTCAATCCATCTGGTGGAGGGTTTTCCTCTTTTGTGTTGACCTGCCACTCTCCCAAACATGATGTCTTTCTCCAGGAATTGATCTCTCCTGACTACATGTCCGAAATATGTAAGACGCAATCTGGCCATTCTTGCTTCCAAGGAGCACTCTGGTTGTACTTCTTCTAGGACAGATTTGTTGGTTCTTTTGGCAGTCCATGGTATATTCAATAGACGTCTCCAGCACCACAATTCAAAAGCATCAATACTTTTTCTGTCTCTCTTGTTCAATGTCCAGCTTTCACAACCATATGATGCCACTGAAAATACCATGGCATGAGTCAGATGCACCTTCGTCTTCAATGTGACATCTTTGCTTTTCAATACCCTAAAGAGATCTTTTGCCACAGCTTTTCCTAGAGCAATGCGTCTTTGGATTTCTTGAATGCCCCTTCCACGAGTGTTGATTCTAGAGCCAAGCAAAGCAAAATCTTGAACAACCTCAATCTTTTCTCCATTTAGTGTGAAGTTGCATGCTGACCCAGTTGTAAGGATTTTTGTTTTGTTGATGTTTAGTCATAACCCATATTGAAGGGTATGATCTTTGATCTTCATCAGTAAATGTTTTAAATCCTCTTCATTTTCAGCAAGCAGAGTGGTGTCATCTGCATAACGCAGGTTGTTAATGAGTCTTCTTCCAATCTTGATGCCACGTTCTTCCTCATAAAGTCCAGCTTCTTGGATTGTTTGCTCAGCGTATAAATTGAAAAGATAGGTGAAAGTATACAGCCCTGACACACACCTTTCTCAACTTTAAACCACTCAGTGTTTCCTTTCCTTGTTCTATTCGAACAACTGCCTCCTGGTTCATGTATAGATTTCTCATGAGCACAATTAGATGTTCTGGTATTCCCATTTTCCGAAGTGTTATCCATAATTTGTTATTATCCACACAATCAAATGCTTTTGCGTAGTCAACAAAACATAGATAGACATATTTCTGATATTCTCTGCTTTCAGCTAATATCCACCTGACATCAGCAATGATGTCCCTAGTTCCCCGCCCTCTTCTGAATCCCGCTTGATTTTCCGGTAATTCCCTGTCTATATACTGCTGCAGTCACTTCTGAATGATCTTTAGTAGAATTTTGCTGGTGTGTGATATTAATGATATTGTCCGATAGTTTGCACATTCA
>VMDO01002774.1:132759-159140 GCA_007922755.1 Pedetes capensis | reverse complement strand
GAGAGAACAATCCCTGGAGAAGGACATCATGTTTGGAAGAGTGGCAGGTCAACGGAAAAGAGGTAAACCCTCCACCAGATGGATTAACACAGTGTCTGCAACAATGGGCTTAAACATAAATAAGATGGTTTGCCTGGCACAGAATCGGCAAGTGTTTCGATCTGCTGTACATAGGGTCGCTATGAGTCGGACTCGACTCGACGGCACCTAACAACAACAACAACAACAACCCGAAGCAAACATCCTAAGGATGTATATGCAGTAGGCAACTGCTAACTAATGTTTTAATATGCATAAATATGTAAAGATGGTAAATTATTGAGAAAAAGCTGCACTGTAGTTAATCAAAAACCAAAGTTGCCTAGAACAGTAGAATCTACCTCTATGGCTCTGTGTACAGGGAAAGGAACTCTTGGCTGGTAAGCAGGTCTGCCTTCCAATTAGGTTTCAACCAGGATAATATTTCAAGTAGCTTGGGTATAATAGCAGGGAGCTTCTGTTCTTGGAATAAACTCCTAGGATATCTAAGTTGGGTGGTAGAAGTTGTCCCCGAGATATATTCATCATGAACTACTTCTCAGTGGACACTTCCCATGTGGCTAATTGAACCCTAATTACCGATGTCAACTTGAGTTGCTATAGTTTCTGTCATCAACACTTAAATATGAGCTTAGGAATTTGGATGACCAAGTAACAGAACACAGCTCAGGAAATTATAGGTTTCAAATGTCAGAAAAATTGGCAAATTTAGACAATTTGAGTACCTCTTTCCTGTCGGAGGAGACAGCCTTGGCCTCCAAGTTCTGCCTGACAAGGGCTTACTACTGAGACAGGCACTGGAGGGGATAGAAACATAATGTCCTCAATTATCTTGCCAGCTATTGAGATGTTTAAAAAGTCTACCCACCCCACCTCGACAATCCTCTTTAAGTAGCTCAATTTTCTAAGTGTTTTAATCTGTTGACAGACCGGGAAGGCTGTTCTGTCTGGGGATGTTTGTGCTCCCTGGCTGGAGTGGGTGGTGCTTGGCAGGCAGATGCAATGTGATGAGTATGGCAGCACCAATCCACAAATTCTGGCCCTCACACCCCTCCAACGTGCAGATTTTTCCTTCATCTTCCACCTTCCATGATTCTCTTTTTTATACATCGGGGGCGACAGCCATAAAGCCCGGAGATGTCTGGCAAAGGGCCTGAGCTGGAATCCTGCCTGGCTCTGCTGCCAGCCGGTTGGGTGACTAGAGCTTTTTGAGGCCCAGTTTCCTTATCTGTAAAATGGGTGGTACGGTAATACCTGCCCAGATCATGTTGGGATGTTGTTGGAAAGGGCTGTATGATGGTGCTCCACTATAAAGAACGGCTCAGTGCTGCTGGTTGCCCACAATCATCACATACAATTGAGGGGTCATGGGCTCTCAGGACTGCCTGGTAGCCCCCAGGTGATGTAGGGCCTCCCTGCAGATGGCGCTATGGCCCAGAGAATGCTGCTAGCGGTGAATTGGGGCAGCTGCTACTAGATCCAAGGGTTTTGGTGATACAGGTAGGTCCAGCCTGGATTCCTTCTACCTGTTCATCCTGCATGTGTGTCCCCAACTGTCACATTTGGTTTTTCCTAGGGCCAGTTCTCTGCTAACCCAGTCACCCTCTATTTCTCCTTTCCTGCCTTCTCAGGTGGGTGGGGCCATGGGTCCTGCCTGCCTTCCCTGTCCAGATCTCTCATGTGGTCGTACCCATCTACAGATGGATTGGGCCCACCTTCCCAATCTTAGCCTCTCAACCCCCATTTGACCCCTGGGAGGGTCATTTGACCCCTGTAGGCACTAAGGCCAAACTGCCTGGGGTCACACTCAGTTCCCACATGCCTTAAATTGTGTGCCTGGGGTAAGCTGCTTAGCTTCCCTGTGCTCCTGGACTACAGCATGAGATTGTGTGAGTTCATCTAGTGGGTGCTTGTGAGGACCTTGCCACAGTGCCTTGCATTTAGCATGTGCTCCATAGATGTTACCTGGTATCACTGTCATCTGTGTGGTCAACTGTGCATAGGGCCCAGGTCTTAGAGGTCATATCTGTGCCTGGTGCCCTAGGTACCCCAACATGTCATTTCTTTCTCTCCCTTTTAACTGATTAATTAATTTGTGGTGCTGGGGATCAAACCCAGGGCCTCACCCACATTAGGCAAGCACTCTATGACTGAGATATACCCCAGCCCTTCTCCTTTTTTATTTTATTTACTTATTAGCAATAGAGGTAGGTCAGCCTACCTGTTTATGATTTATCTTAGGATCTCAACATATAGCCTAGATTGGCCTTGAAGTCATGGTCTTCCTGCCTCTACCTCCCCGGTGCTGGGGTTTCAGTTATGCACCACCATATCCAGCTACCCTTCTCTCTTTTAAAACTCAATCTCTCTATCTCCCTGTCTCTGACTCTCTTGTTTCCCTCCTCCCTTACTTAGCACATTATTCTTTCAACGCACATGTGTGAAATGCCCACCATGTACCAGACGCTGGGGAAGGGGAGGATGCCATGGACCCAGTAGTGGAGCGGCCAGAGCCCTGCCCGGCCACTCATAGCAGCAGGCAGTCTGCACTACCATGCCTTTCACCATCACTGCAGTGGAGCCGGTCTGGAGAAAGCCAGGTCATGAAGATGAGCCAGCCCAGGCCCACCTGGGACACAAGATTGTCATCACACTCAGCCCCCAGGGACAGCTGAGGGGCTCTGGGGGAGAGGGAGCTCTGGGGAGAAGGATCCAACTTCCTGAATGGAATCCAGATAGGGGAAGCAGAGGTGAAAGTCTGGCCAGAAGTGAATGAGGCTGGGGATTGCCAGTGTAGCTGTCACATCCCAAAGCTCCTTATGCAGGGGCTCCATCCTACCAGTGACGGAGCCATCACTCCCAGGGCACCATTGATTATGCAGGACCAGGCAGATACTGCAGCTGACAGGTGTCATGGAGACTTGGGAAGGAAGCTCTGGGGGCAGAATTGGATGCATTGGATTGGCCCTAACCATGTCACATCACCCAGAGTCACAAAGAAACATTCTACATACCTCAGTGCCCTTGCCCATGCTTTTCCTCTGCCAAGCTTGCCCTCCTTCCCATCTCAGGCCTTCTCCATCTGCCCACATACACAAAGATTCCACATGCACTTAAAAGACCCAGTTCCCAGCCACCTCCTCTGGAAGTCTTCTTCAACACTCCCAAGTTAGAGGAGGCTCCTACTTCTTTCGCGTGCCTCTAATGCCTTCTACATACTTTCACTTCTACATACTTACTGTTGTGATATTGAAAGATTATTTGGGCAAGCTGGGGTGGCACACTTCTCTAATCTCAGGGACTTGGGAGGTGGAGGCAGGAAGACCGCAAGTTTGAGGCCAGAGGCAGCCTGTATAACTTAGTGAGACCCTGTCTCAAAATAAAAAGTAAAAAAATGGCTGAGGGTGCAGCTCAGTGGTAGAGCATTTGCAAAGCAAACATGAGGCCCTGGGTTCAGCCTCCAGTACTGCAAAAATAAAAAGAAAATAAAAAGAAAGAAAGATCGTTATTTGTTTAGTTGTCTGTCCCCCTCAGCACAGTGAGTTCTTTGTTTTGTTTTTGTTTTTGTTTTTGTTTTGAGATGGGGTTTCGCTAAATTACACAGACTGTCTCTGGTCTCAAACTTGTGATCCTCTTGCCTCTGCCTCCTGAGTTGCTGGGATTACAGGCTTGTGCCACCACGCCCAGCCCAGCCCAGTGAGTTCTTGAAGCAAACAGCCAGGTCTCTGCTTTCTCTGCGAAGCCAAACACATAGCTGGCACTTAACAAATGTGTGCTGAGGAGCTGGTGGTCGTTGCTATCACCATCTACCTCTACACAAGTCTTGACACTGAGCAGCACCCAGTTCCTGCTCAAAGCCTGGTCTAGAGTGACAGACGTGCTTGGAGGGGTTAGGGTTTTGAAGGCCAGCTGGATAGAAGGATCTAGAATAAGGAGGTCTTTTCCTATTGGAAGCTAAATATCTAAGCTGTTTTCTTCCTAATAAGGAAAGGAGTCTAGTTTGGAGCTGTTTCTAAATGTACATGGTGAGTTGATCCTCCTGTTCCCATCAGAGGTAACCCAAAAACCTGAACTGCCCCCACTGGAGGGCAAGTGACACAGGCGGAAATCCACAGAGGCCACAGAGGAAAATAACACAAAAGCAGTTTAATTTCAATTTTGTAATGCAGAAATATGGAGTGTTCCACTTGTTTGCTTTTAAAATGGAGAACAGAGGACATAAAATGATTTAACAAATAAGGAAGTAATTAGAAAAAAATTCCTTTAGTTCTATGCCATGGCCAGTGAAAGAAGAGACAGCAGGGAGGGAGAATGAAAGCTGGGAGGGGAAGGAAGGAAAACAGTGTGCAGAGATAACGGTGAGAGCTGGGTGCGGGGGTTGGGGGGGTGGAGAATGCACATGTAAGTTTCTCTGTTCATCTCTCTTCTGGCTTCCTCTCTCTAGTGCATTTTGATCTTACCAAGGACTTGCTTTTTAATATTAACATTTTGTACCAGGCATGTTAGCACCTACCTGTAATCAATCCCTGCACTTGGGGGGCTGAGGCAGGAGAACTGCGAGTTTGAGGCCAGCCTGGGCTACAAAGTGAGTTCCAGGCCAACCTGGGCTACATTGTGAGACCCTGTTTCAAAACTCCCCCAAAATAATAATAATAATTAATAAAGTAAAATAAATGTTTTGTTTGTTGTTGTGTTTACCGTGGTAAGAGGGCAATTCTGAACACATTTTTTTTGTTGCTCTCTGACTCCTAGTGT
The DNA here is from genome assembly GCA_007922755.1 of Pedetes capensis. Classification (NCBI taxonomy): domain Eukaryota; kingdom Metazoa; phylum Chordata; class Mammalia; order Rodentia; family Pedetidae; genus Pedetes; species Pedetes capensis. Next base: position 154,346 of record VMDO01002774.1, on the reverse strand, counting down.
GAGAAGTTGCCAGTGAGAAGTCCTATGCCTTTCTCTCCCCTGCCCCTCCAGGAATTTTGAGATCTTCTTTTATCTTCATTTACATCACGATGGAGTTAGTTTAGGCCTTTTTGTTCATTATGTTGGGTGCTCTGGGCCTTTTGCTTTTGATGGTGAGGATTGAACCCAGGGCTTTGAACATGCTAGACACACACTCCACCGCTGAGCTTGTAGCTCATGACACCCCCATCCCTCAATGGGCTTTTAAATGCTGCAAATGCATGTTGGAAAATTTTTTGTACCTTTGTTTTGTTTCGTTTTGTTTTGAGACAGGGTTTCACTATGTAGCCCAGGCTGACCTTGAATGCTTGATCCTCCTGCCTCACCCTCCTGAGTGCCTGGGGAGAGGTAGTCAGCTGGCTGAACTGAATGGGGGTGGGAACTTGGGGCGAATGGCTTCTTATACCAACTTTCAACCAATCAGCCCATTTTCCATTCCACAATCCCTCCCTATCCCTTGCAGTCCCGGGCCTTGCCAAGCTTCCACAGTGTGCATTGGCCCGGTTCTCGTTGGCTCCCCCTGTGCAGGCACACGGCCTTTAGATGCCTCAGTGCTCACCGCGCTTCCACCTGCTTTCCAGCTTCAAAAATCTGTTGACAGCCTTTGTCTTCTGCTGGCCTTTCCTCCCTCTCATTCTTTCTGTTCTTGTGCACTTATCCCTTTTATATTCCTTAACTCACATTTTTGGGGGGTTTCAGAAAGAAGCAGTAATAAATCCATGGACTCAACTTGCCAAGCTTGAGATATGAGATTGAATTATGATATGGGATTAAAACGTTTTTGATGAAATCAAATTTATTTTTAAAACTGATACATACAAATATAAAAATTATTCCTCTTTATGGAGTACCCTGTGATTTAACACATGCATATGTTGTGTAATGTTTAAATCATGTTAAACATCTCTGTGTCCTCAAATTTGTATCATTTCTTTATAGTGAAAACATTAAAAATCCTTTCTTCTAGCATTTTTTATTTTTTATTTTCTGCAGTACTGTGGAGTTGAACCCAAGGCCTCAAACATACTTTATAAGTGCTCTACCCTTACCTGTACCTTAAGCCCTTTTTAATTTTTTACCTTAAGACAGGGTCTCATTAAATTCCCTTGAACTTGTGATTCCCCTGCCTCTGCCTCCCAAGTTGCTGGAATTATAGACATGTGCCATGGCACCCAATTCTTCTAGCTTTTTGAAATAGGCAGTACATTATTATTATCTATAGTTACTGCAGACTTCAGCCATAGCACCCAGTCATTAGATCATGCCTGATCTTGGAAACTACGTAGGGTTGGCCTGGTTAGTACTTGGATGGGAGACAGTCTGGGAATGCCAGGTGCTGCAGGATAGGGAGAAGGACCTGGCAACTCACTACTGAAATAATCCACCATTGAAAACCCTATGAATAGCAGAGAAGCACTGACAATAGCGTTGGGCAAGGCACACTTCTGGGAGTGTTTCGTTCTGCTGTACATAGGGTCGCTATAAGTCGGTCCTGACTTCACGGCACCTAACAACAACATAGTTACTGCACTGGGCAACAGCACACCAGAGCATCATACTCCCATCTACTATAACTTAGTACCTACTGATCAGCCTCTCTCCATTCGTCCCACTCCATATTCTCCCCAGTCTGTGACAGCCACCATTCTACTGTCAACTTTCACAAGATCAACTTTGAATATCCCACATAGAAGTAAGATCATGTGCTACTTGTCTTTCTGTGTCTGACTTATTTCCCTTGACATGGTGAACTCTGGTTCCATCCATATTGTTGCAAATGATAGGTTTTCACTCTTAGTTACAGTGGGTTAGTATTCCATTGTGCATGTATGTTTGCCACATTTTCTTTATGCATTCCTCAGTTGATGAACACTTAGGTTGTTTCCGTTTCTTGGCTACTGTGAATAGTGCTGCAATAAACACAGGAGTGCAGGTGTTGCACCAACGTACTGATTTCAGTGCCTTCGCATGTACATCCATAGTGAGATTGATGGGTTATATGGTAGCTCTATTTTTATTTTATTTTTGCAGTGCTTGGAATTGAACCCAGAACCTTGCATGCATGTCAGGTGAGTGCTCTACCACTAGGGCTATATCCCCAACTCTTGATTTTTTGAGACAGAGTCTCACCATGTAGCTCAGGCTAGTCTTGAATTCACAATCTTCCTGCCTCTGCCTCCTCAATGCTGGAATTACAGTCATTTGCCACCATGCCTGGCTTATTTATTTATTTATGGTATTAGGGGGTTGAACCTAGGACCTTGAACATGCAAGGCAAAAGTGCTCTGCCATGAGCTGCATCCCCTGCCTCCTTTTCAGTGTTTTTATTTTTGTTGTTGAGTCAGGATCACACTAGGTTATTTAGGCTGCCTCTGGCCTCGAACTCACCATCGTCCTGCTTCAGCCTGCCAAGTTGTTGAGATTAAAAGTGTTCACCATGGTACCTAGTTTATCTTTATTTTTGTTTTTTGAAGAACCTCCATATTGTTTTCCATAATGGATGTATTAATGCACATTCCACCAGCAGTGCGCAAGAATTCTCTTTTTTCCACAGCCTCACCAGCACTTGCTATCTTTTGTCTTTTTGATAATAGCTATTCTTGCTGGAGGGAGGTATTATGTCATTGCTGTTTTGAAAGATTAAAGACTTTTAAATCTACATTGTGCTTTTGCAACCATAGACATAAGGGACACCACAGGAGGCCGACAGTGCTCTGTGCTGATGTATTGTAGGCTCTTGTGACCACAGTGATCTTCCAAATCTGGATCACTGGTTCTTAAAAAAGATGTTAGAAGACAAAGGAAATCCTGAGAAAGAAGACTGGGAGCCAGGCAGGGTGAGGCATAGGCATGCCTGTAATCTGTGAGGCTGAGGCAGGAGGACTGACACAGATTTGATGCTAGCCTGGTCTATAAAGCAAGTACCAGCCTAGCCTGGGCTATACAGCGAGACCATGTCTAAAAAAAAAAAAAAAAACGGAAAAATAAATAAATAAATAAATAAATAAAAGGAGACTGGGAAGATTACATGGATGAATCTTTGCTCTAGGGGAGAGTTGGAAGGTGAGAGAGAAAGAGGCTTGAGTATAGTTTCGTTATTCCTTTGAATTCAGGTTCCTCAAAGTGTCTCTCTCCTGGTGCATCCTCCACTGTCCTATTTTGTGTTATTATGAACTTTAACCTCTCATACAAATTCTCACAGAAGAGGGTAAAGTTGCCGGTAGGGTGGGGTGGGGGTAGAGAGACTAAGGGTATATCAGTCAAGATGCATTAGGCTATGCTAAGGTAACAAGTGAACCCTAAAATCTCAGTTGCTCAACACAGCAAAGGTTTGTTTCTCCTTCATTTCCCCATCTTACTGCTGTTGGTAGCTAGTAGGGACCCAGACTGTATCTGTCTATAGGTCTGCACTATACGGAACACATGCCTTTCCAAGCCTCTGGTTCTGCAGAACAGCAGAGAGAACTGAAAGATCATGGAAGATGTTTTTAAGAGCTGAGACTGGAAATGGCTTGTATCACCTCCATCCACATGTGGTTGGCCAGAACTTTGTCATGTGGTCTTAAATTACCTGCAAGGGAGGGTGGGAAATGTGGGGAGAATACATTGTGGTAAACATGTTACATTGTCTCTGTTATCTGTCTGCCAGGTTTTGGAGAGACATGGCCATATCTGAGGGGAAGGGGAGATATGGTCTCTAGAGGAACTGATGCTCAATGAAAGCAGGAGAGTCAGCAGGCAGACAAAATCAGACAACAGGCAGATGGATCCAGGCTTTGTGAAGCTTGGAGCTTATACTATTTTGAGTGCCTGCTGTAAGAAGAATAATACAAAATTATGGATACAAAATTAGGTAGAGCCTAGGGAGTGGCCCTTACAAGTAGAGGGCCTCAAACATAAACTGACTAGCTCCCCAAGAAATCCTCCTCTGGCCATGACAGACCCAGGTCTCCTTGGAAGCCAGGAGACTCCTATGCATCTTCCCCCAATAGTCTTGCTCTTCTGTCTTCCAGATCATCTTCATGCATTTTTCTAAATCTTTAATCAACAAATTTGCTGAGTGCCCACCATGTGTAAGGCACTGGGCTGGGCCTCTTGCTTACCTGCTCCTGTTGCAGATACGTTGGGCACTGGCCTCAGAGCGTCTGGTCCTCACTCAGAGCTCTGAGTCCCAGCAGGAAGGACCAAGGCAGAGGAGGAGAGGATGGGCACAGAAAGCCAGATGAGAGAGCAGGGCCCCAGGTGATCTGAGGATGCAGGTGGTCCTCTGCAGATGTGAGGTCCCTGTGCAGAGGAGAAATCCATGCTGCTCTGTATTGTTTATGAAAGGAAATGTTCCTGTAGAGTGTGCAGCAACCTCAACAGCCTGAGTTGGAAGAGAAGGCTCAGCGGTTTCCTCCATTCCTCTGTCAGACACATCGCCTCTCTCTCGTGGGGCTGGAGTCAAATGTCACCACACAGAGTTGGCAGTGCTACGCTTGGATGCTTGGTCTGGAGCCCAGCTGCCAGCCCTGTCTCCACAATTGTCCCTGCACTGTCTGGACCTGCTTGAGCTGATCGAACTACAATGTCTGGAAAACTTCAGACCAATGCTAGGTCCTACAGACAACCTCTGAATGTTTTCCTTTTCTCTTAGACTTTTTTTTTTTTTTTTCTTTTTTGCGGTACTGGGGGTTGAACCTAGGGCCTCACACTTGCATGCTTTGCACGTGCTGGACCACTGAGCTGCGCCCCTAGCTACCCCCCCTTTTTTTTTTTTACTTTTTGAGACAGGGTCTCGCTAAGTTACACAGACTGCCTCTGGTCTCAAATTTGAGATCCTCTTGCCTCTGCCTCCCGAGCTGCTGGGATTACAGGCTTGCGCCACGGGGCCCGGCTCTCTTAGACTTTTTAACCAGGAGAAGATGATAAGCCTGCTCTGGTTTGGGAGTCCCTCCTCATCTGCTTAGATGACCAAGCCCTTCCATAGACTCTCAGAGTGGCCTTGCAGCAGCCTTTCCTCACTCTGAGCCTTTTTCCTCATCTATAAAATGAAGATAATAACCCCTGGGAAGGACGATTTTAGTTCCTATGGTCAAGGTTAGAAGGATCCAGGGGTTGGGGAGGAGACACAGACATCTCACTGTCTTCTGATCCATTTGCACAGGTTGTAGCCAGGATTCCCAACTTGTTAATTATCAGGGATGGGGATAATTAGGCAGGTCAGAGCCTTTGGATTGCTTCAGATTACTTTATGGTTTATAGTGCTCTCCCACAGGATGCACTGAGCCAGGGCCTCACAAGGCTGTGGGTGGGGTGGGGAATAAAAACAGCCAAACTCTTTAAGGCAACCTGCCTGAAAATTCTCACATGGAGACACACTGTACTGATCACAGTCCTGCAAATGCATTTTTAAAGGCTGTCTAATGAAGCAAATGAAAAACAATGTGCCCTAGCCAAGCCTCCAAGGCAGGGCAGTAATAGGGAGAGCAGGGGGGTGCTCTGCCAGAGAATGGACCAAAGAAGAGGTGGGGAGACACCAGGATGTCCCAAGATGGTTTGGAAAGGGATGTCTGGGTTTGCCTTCGAGTCTCACGGTGACCCCTGTTTCTACCCAGGAGCTCTGGTGCCCAGTAAAAATATCTCCCTTACTTACACTCCTGGGCCTTTCTCTAATTTGAGGCCCCATGTCTTTGGTGGTTTCATTAACAGACTTCAAACCCACTGATATCATATGCAACTTTTAGATGTGTGAAAAACTCTCATGTGGTTGAGCTTGGAATTATTTTCTGGAAAGAGAGTCTGGAGCATCTTCCTTGATTCTCTAGTGGGCTCAGGACCCGGAACAGAAACCTCCCTCCAGACCTAGCTGCAGCAGGGAGAGGTGCAGCAGTAAGTGATTCTGGCTGGGCCACTGGGAGCGAGCACTGCAAGCCACTGCCACCTTTAGAATTACTGAGACTGGGTGCTGTAGGAACACAGAGCTGGCCCCTCAGGATGCAGTTTCCCTTGTGAGGTTGGCCCCGTGGAAAGCAATCTCTCCAGAAAGCAGTCAAGAGCCTCCTATGGGCAGCCCATTCAAAACTGTTTGGCACCCATAGGAGCCTGGCACTGCGCTGGGCATGGGGGACATGAGGAAGGTCAGACATAGTCCTTGTCCGCCCATGTGGCTTTCTTGGGGCTGGGGGAGCCAACAGCTGCCTAGAGAAATTACAACACACTGAGGTATGTGCTAGAAATGGAAATGAAAGCGGTTTGGGCAGTCTGAAGAGAAAAGGGCTAGGTTAGCTCAGTCTGGAAGCTGGACAGCCACCCAGAAGGGGAGGTGGGTGGCGTATGTCTTAGAGTCAAACACTGGAATGCAAGGGCAGGCGGTGTGACTTCTGTGAACCTCATTTACTATTTATCGCATTGTGGAGAGAATCAACTGAAGTCGTGGCCACACAGTATATTTATGGATTGGACCTTCAGGAGGGATTTGGGTGGTGGAAAGATCTAGAAGGTCATTGAAAGCAGCAAGGGCAGCGCAGGTAGAGGCATGGCTCGGGAGAGGACCTTTGTGCTGACTCAGCAAGGCTTTTGTTCTTCAATCCAGAAAGACTCAACTCTGCATGGTCCATCAGCATTCAAATTCAATGACTCAGCAATTCTCCTATTCAATGATGTTCCAATTTGAAAGTTTGTGGGCCTTGGTCATTAGCTAAGCAGAGTGTTTATAAATCAGAGCTGCCAATTGCAATAATAATTATTGCTGGAAATGATTGAGAGCTTCTCATGTGCCAAGTCTTGCATAGTGTTTATGGATTAACTCACTGAATCTTTGGCTCATGCTGATAGAAAAGACCTTGTACAATCGGTCCTCTGTGGGGCCACCTGCTGCCTTCAGGCCCAGTTAATCCCTCCCCTCCGGACTTCTCATTCAAGCCTTTCCTGTTCCCCCTCTTATGCCATGACTCCTCCTAGAGTCCTAGAAGGTCAGAGCCTAAAGGGACCACGGAGACCACCCCAAGCTCAGCTCCTTATTTTATAGAGGAGGGAACAAAGTCTCATAAACAGGAAGAACTTGTTTTTCTAGACTGGTCCCTCACTGTCCTGTTCCCTGCTGGTTTGAACCTCTGCTCTCCCCACACCTCTTCAACTTCCGAGGGCCTTCCAAGGCAGGGTCCTTCTTCTCGGGGCCTGTTCTCCCTTCGAGGTTGCTTGGAGGTTGATTCTGCTTTTCTCCCTTTATCTGTTTATCCCCTCACCCGTGTGTGTTAAAATACACATACCATAAAGTTTACCATTTTAAGCCTGTGTGTGTGTGTGTGTGTGTGTGTGCGTGTGTGTGCGTGTGTGTTTTGCTGAGGATTGAACCTGGAGCCTCATTCATGCTAGGCAAATGGTCTACCACTGAGCTACACCTCCAGCCAGGGTTTTGTGTTTTTTAAGATAGAATCTTGCTATGTAGCCTAGGTTGGCCCTACTCATGATCCTCCAGTCTCCATCATCTGAGTGCTGGGGTCACAGCCATTTTAACCATTGTAAGTATATAATTTGATGGCATTAATTTCATTCATAATGTTGCACAATCATCACTCTATTTCTAAAATGTTTTCATCACTCCAGTGGAAACCCACAGAGAACTGTCCCTTCGTCCCCCTCATCTCTCAGCCCCTGGTAACCCCTAGCCTACTTTCTGTCTATGAATTTGCCTGTTCTCAATACTTTTTATATAAGTGGATCGATATGTCTTTTTGTATCTGGTTTATTTCATTTAGCATAATGTCTCACCTATTTTGCAGCAAAGCAACCAGTCAGGCCTGGTTAGTACTTGGATCGGAGACGGCCTGGGAACATCAGGTGCTATTGGCTTGGGAGAAGGACCTGGCAACCCACTCCCCCAATGAAAACAATCAGCCATTGAAAACCCTATGAATAGCAGAGAAGCACTGACAGTAGTGTTTCATCTGTTGTACATAGGGCCGCTATGAGTCAGATAATGACTTGATGGCACCTAACAACAATTTTGCACCATGGGTTAGACTTCATTTTTGTGGCTAAATAATATTCCAATGTATGTGGACATTTTGTTTTTCCATTCATCTGTTGAATATAGGCCATTTCTAGCTTTTGAACATTGTAAATAATGCCACATCAAATGTCTGTGTTACAAGGGACTGTTCTGAGTTCCAGTTTCATTTCCTCTTAGGTATAAACCTAGAAGAAGAGTTGCTGGATGAAAGAGCAATTCTATGTTTAGCTTTTTGAAGACCTGGTAAACTATTTTCCACCATGGCAGTACCATTTCACATGCCCACCAGCAATGCATAAGGGTTCCAGTTGGTCTACATCCTGGCCCACATTTGTCATTTTCTTTCTTTCTTTCTTTCTTCTTTCTTTCTTTCTTTTTTTGCAGTACTCAGGGTTGAACCCAAGGTCTCGCGTTTACATGCTTTGCAAGTGCTGGACCACTGAGCTGCACCCCCAGCCCATTATTTTTTTGTCTCCCACCCACCCATTTTTTTTTTTTTTACTTTTTGAGACAGGGTCTCACTAAGTTATTTATACAGACTGCCTCTGGTCTCAAACTTATGATCCTCTTGCCTCTGCCTCCCGAGCTGCTGGGATTACAGGCATGCGCCGCTGCGCCCAGTTTATATTTGTCATTTTCAAAACAAGGTTCTTTTTCTTTCCTAACAGCCCCTCTGGGTCACTTCCAGCTTCTGTTTTCTTAGGATGTGATCTCTAGTGGTCTCATTCATACCCCAGTGTCCTTACCCCCAGTCTCCATACCCCAGTCTCCTTATCCTCTGCAGAAGCCCAGGAAGGCAGCGCTAGACTATTGTACCTGAACTTGAGTGACCATTGGAATCTTCTGGAGGGCTGGTTAGACCAGGGTTTGATGGGCTTCCCCAGGGTTGCTGACTCAGCAAGCCTGGGGTGGACTGGGGTCTTTGCATTTCTAATAACTTCCCAGGTGCTGCTGCTGGGCAGAGGACTATTCAGAACTATAGCTTAAGGCACCATTTTTAATTGTTCTAATTGTTCTTTCACTTCCACGTTTGCATAAAATAATAGCAGGCACCAACCCAAGACCTTGTTGGGGTGGGGGAGGATAGGGAGCATGAAGACAGGGATTCTCCTTCTCTCCTTCGTTCTCAGCCTCCAGCCATCTGTCCTGCTCTGTCTGGAAGGTGAGTGTCCAGCCCTTGTTCAGCCTCTCCAAACAAGCTCCTTCGCTGGGACCCACAGTATCATAACTCTTGAGTCTTGAGACAGGGTCAACTGACAGTGAGCTCCCAGGCCCAGGTGAGAGTGAGAAGGGAGCGCCTCGGGGGTGGTTCTGGCCCTCGACTTGCCCTCTCATGCCTGGAGTCCATATAGCATGGCCAGCAGGTGTGATGGACAAGCCTGGCCCCACTTTAGACTCAGATCAGCTTCAATCAATTTTCTGCTCAGGGCTGTTCTCGGTGAGGGATTGATCTTTTATTCAGAGTGTTAAATGGCTGACAGGACTTGAGTGTGAAGAGGGATTGCCTTGGAAATACCTCCCTAAGGCCTGATGTGGGAGAAACACACACACACACACACACACACACACACACACACACACACGTGAAAGTGCCGGTGCTATTGGTTGCTCACACCTATAATCCCAGTGACTCAACAGGCTGAGGCAAGAGGCTCATGTGTTCAAGGCCAGAGGCAACCTGTGTAATTTAGTGAGACCCTGTCTCAAAAATATTAAAGGAAATGGATTGGGGGTGCGGCTTGCCTAGCATGTGTGAGGTCGTGGCTTCCACCCTCCAGTAACACATATGCACACAAAAAAAGAAAGCTAAAAGGTGGGCCTCCTCTCTGGGGAGGAGGGTTTTTCATCAGGGCCCAGACCCTTCTGTGGAGCTCTGTCAAAGGGAATGGCCACAAGTATGGGCTTCTGCTTTGGAGCTAGTAATAACCCCATATTCCCCTGTGGGGCGCGCGCCTCCCAGTCCAGCCTGAAGGTTCGGATGGGCTGCGCCACCGCGCACACAGATACTATACACAATTCACTCGGGACCCTCAGGTGAGGGGCACAGACTCCTGCGGCCCTCGGGACCCCGGCGGAGATGGGAGAAAGGAAAAGCCTCAGGCACTTTTGCCTTCCAGGGGCAAACACCTGTGTTGGTCGTCTCGGTGGTCAGGAGGAGACAGCTGTTGCTTCCTCAGTGGTCAGACGGAGAGCAGGTTCCTTTCCTTGTTGAGGATTGCAGTGGGAGAGCAATCCTTTCCTCATCAAAGGTTTGGGGGAGAGCAGCGGGAGAGGCGAGTCCTCATCTATGGTCCGGGCAGGAACAGGCGAGAAGGTGCAGAAAGGGATGCCAGAAAGGCCGTGCCAAAAAAGGGAGGTCGAGCTGCCGCAGAGCAGCTCTTTATATAGTTTGCCCATGGAATGGCCTGAGCCAATCAGCTTTCAGTCCAATTGTCCAATCAGGAAGGGTTTTGTACAAACATGCAACCAACTTACTTTCATTTTCCCTAGATTTCTAACTTACAAACCAGATATTAAACGCCATTTTCCCAGTTTAGGAGTTTTTGCCAATTTCCTCCCAATTCTTCCCTACATTCCCCCCTCCACATTTCCCTGCCCCGAAGCTCTAGGTTTCGGGACCTTTACCAATCTTCGGCCTCTGGTTTTGGCAACATTTCCATCCTCTCAGCACCTACTTGGCTGCCCTTTATGCACAGTGAATCACTTCCCTTCCCAGGGCCTCAATTTCCCCATTCGTAGAATTAAAGACTCAACAACAGCAATAGTTTTCAGGCTGTGTTCCATAGAGCCCTGGGAATCTGCAAAGGGCCAAGGTATACCTCGAGTCCACCTGCCTTGCTTAACTATGTTGTTGTTAGGTGCCATAGAGTCATGTCCGACTCATAGTGACCCTCATAGGGTTTTCAATGGCTTTCAAGATTTCCTCAGGAGTGGATTGCCACATCCTTCTTCCATTTTTGTGGTGCTGGGAATTGAACCTGACACCTCAGAGACTGCAGAGCAGCGCCCTGCCAACTGAGCTAAATCCCAGTCCTCTGCTTAATTATAGTTGTGTTTAAAACATGGTAAGTAGCTGGGCAAAGGGCATGCCTGTAATCCCAGTACTGAGGAGGCTAAGGCAGGAGGATCTCAAGTTCTGGGCTAGCTTAAGCTGCATAGTGAGACACTGTCTCAAATAGCAGCAGCAGCAGCAGCAACAACAACAGCAACAACATTCTCATTTGTTCCTTGCCCTCTAGTTTTATCTCTTAATTTTAGATTTTTTGTCCTATTCTACCAATCTCACAAGGTTGTGCTAAAAAATAAATGAAATCATTGTTATTGATTGCCGTGTCAATGCTGTGTAACAAATAGCCACAAAATCTCAGTGGCATATCACAATCAACACTTGTACAGCTCACACATAGAAGACTCTGCTGACTTATGTCACCAAGGGGTTAAGCCATAGCTGCAGGAATATGCTAAAAGCTATGGAATTGTCCGGTTTAAGTAGGTAAATTCTGTGCTATGTGAGTTATATTGCAATAAAGCTGTTAAGAAGAAAAAAGAAAGAGAAAAAGCAAAAAGAGGAATGATTCTGGATTTACAATAGGCAAATTAGCAGGTAGTTGTGGTGATGTCGTACAAAGCTGCTGGGGCCTCTCTGTGTGGAACCATTCAAAACCCAACTTGTTCAGGTTTTCTCCACTGTCCTTGGAAATCACTGGTTTTTTGATGGGCTCTGTGGGGAAAATAATGTTACCAAGGAAACGTGGGGTCAAGGGTGTCTGGCGTTACCGAGACAGCAAGTTACTCTGGGAGGGATCCAGGAGATCTGCAGCAAACCTTGGTCCATGATCATGTTTGTAAAAGAATTTAGGAATGGACCCAGAAGGGAACTTTGAGAATGGTTTATTTAGAATGGGAAAGGAGACGAGTGTCCTGAGGAGCTGTCTAGGGGGTTAGGTAAGTGTGAGGAGAGGGGACATGGACAGACAAAGAAAGAAAACATTATGCTTTCTGAGAAGAAACCAGAAAGCAGGCAGGTCCCGCATTGAAGATCCTTGAACAGCATAATTTACACTTCTGAGTCAGAGGTCAGAAGCGTGCAGGTCCAGCAATGAGGCTGTTGACATCTCCGAACATCTGTGGTCAACTGTGGAGCTCTCTAGGCATCTGTGGACATCTGCAGACTGCTCTGGATGTTTGCTAAGAACCACAGACACTGCACACTCCGGATGCTGATGAGAATTGTCAGCACTGGACACTGCGTCAAGGGGAGGGGCTTTGGGGGTTTTTAAGTCCTTATCTCATTAAAGGGACAAATATTCTTCCCCTCTTTTTGATCTTTTTTTCAGATGCATCAAATTTCTCTCCCCTTTTGGGGTAGGCAGGTTTTCCCGTTTATCATAGGAGAGGTTTGGCCTCAACAGAGGATCCCCCTTCCTAGCCTGGGCATAGGGCACCTGTTGCCTTCATATGTAAAGGCAGTTACTGGCCATGAACAGGCTACTGGTAAAGGTGCTATTGGCTATAGATTAGGCCATTCATAAGAAGGTATTGTCTGCTAGCCATCCTGCTATTTGCAAGGATATTATCTATCAGCCGTTTGTCTCAGAGGAGGCTCTCATTGATATTCATGTCTCAAAAGGTGCCTGGGAAGCAGACAGTGGCAGAGGTCCCTTTCTTCCTGCCCAGAGTCCCCTATCATTAAGACTGTTTTGGTAGCAATTCACTGCTAGGCTACCTTTTCGAGAGAGCAGCCCCCCAGCCTGGCAAGGGGCTGGGGTGTCCAAGCAGGAGGGAAGTGGAAGCTTTTCAGAGATGTCACATGAGAGGCAGGAACAGCCAGGAAAGGCTTCTGCTCTGCTGTGAACCCCAGGGTCAGGGGCGTGTGGGACAGGGGAAAGATGAACCTGCAGGGAAAGATGAAATGAATTAGCGTTAGGAGTCGGGCAAGGACAAAGAGAAAGGGTGACTTTTACTACCTGCAAAGGGCTGTGCCCACAGGCCACTCTCCTAACTCTGAACTTGAGTCCTTGGGAAGCAAAGTGGCTTTCACAAGAAACAGGTAACTGCCCACAGCATCCTGCAGGTGCAGGGGCACCTGGCCTGAGCGTCTCTCTTTCTCTGGAACGTTCCCACCCCCAGCCCCTTTGGCAGCTCAACTCTTTCCTGCCCTCAAGGCTCAAGGAACACATCTCCTTCCCCAGAAAGGCTCCCCTGAGCCTTAGGGTACCTGGCACCCCCTAGCTGAGCACTTACACGGAATTGAATCGCAGAATTGAGTAGCATTAAACTGTCAGTTCTCTGGGCACTCACAACTGCCAGGACCCCCGGGGCAGAGTTGGTGCTCCTTAAGGGTGTGAGGAAGGAAGGCAGGGAGGGAGGAGAGGAAAAGAAAAGGAGATGGAGAAAAGGAAGGAAGATGGAGCAAAAGAGGGAGAAAGTGGGGGAAAAGAAGGAAGAGAAGATGGGAAAAGGGAGGAAAGAAGGAAGGAGAGAAGCAAGCAGGAAAAGACATGGAGAAGGAGGGAGGAGGGGGAAGAGAAAAGGAATCTTCCTAGTGACGGAAAGGGGGAAGGAGGAGGTGGAAAGGAGAGGGAAAGAGAGGTTCTACTTCCCAGAGGGCTGTTCCACTCCCCTCCATCGCCCAGTGAAGGCTGCCCTGGGAAAGACCTGACCCTCCCAGGGGAACCCTGAAGGAGATGATGGCTGGGAACTGCATGCTACCCCTATTTCCCTTCCCAAGTCCCTGAACCCAGGCAGCATGCCCCTCCTTGAAGGGGCATTTGGGCAGCATGTCTCTGTGTCCCCTGACAATATGGCAGAGAAGCTACAGCCCAGCAAGCACTTATGCCAAGCTATACAATTATCATCCTTTATAAGTGAGGGAATTGAGTCCCAGAGAGGTAAAGTAACTTGCCTGAGGTGACACAGCTGAGCCAGAAACTAGGGGAGCTGGACAACTGGACGGGCTTACTCTGTCACTTTTAAACACAAACCCAATTGCTGAGAGGAAAGAGTATTGTCACATCTGGAAAGCACTGAAATTTTTTCCAATTGAGTTTTTAAATGAAACATAAATACTTATAGGGCTGGGATTTAGCTCAGTTGATAGAGCACTGCTCTACAGTCTCTGAGGTCCCAGGTTCAATTCCTATCACCACAAAAATGAGAGAAGGAAGTGGCAATCCACTCCCAAGGCAATCCTGAAACAACCAGCCATTGAAAACCCTATGAGGGTCACTGAGTCAGACACGACACGACAGCACCTACCAACAACAACGTATATACCTACAACTAGATATACCTACATATATACCGACTCCAAATTTTGCTTCGTTGAGCACTTAGCTAATTGCCTCCATATTCCAGAGTTAGCTGCCTTCTGTACAGGTGGCTCCTGGACTGTGCTCTATTGCTAGGGCATCTGCTTCAACCCTGAGGGATGGAGCCACCATGAGTCCCCTATGGGTCGGTAGCAGGGCCAAAACCAGAACCAATTGTTGACCCTTCATCCCTCACCCTCTTGGTGGGTGGTGATCACAAGGAGGCCCCTTGCCCTTTTGCCACCTGCCTGCTTCTCACTGTTCTCAGAGGGGGCAGAGAAAACTCACTTTGTCCCCTTACACCATCCTGATCTTTGCTGATCCTGAGGAGGAAAGGGACAGGCCTCCAGGCACAGTTCCTTCTCCAAACCCTGTTCTGCCCACTGAGACAGAGGCTGAAGCATCTGCTTTGCATCTGCTTTGTCCGGGCCTTCTAAGGGGAGAAAACCAGTCTTGCTTCCACCGGCCTTCTGATTACTCTGCAGCAGAGGGATGATTAGGTGGGTCTAGGTGCTGTTCCAGGTAAGATTGGTCTGAGTTCATTTGTTTATCTATCCATCCACCTATCAGTCTACTCACCCACTTACCCATCCACCCACCCATCCATCCACTCATCCATCTATCCATCCACCCACCCACCCGTCCCATCCATCCACTCATCCATCTACCCATGCATCTACCCACCCATCTATCCACCCACTCATCCATCTATCCACCCACCCACCCATCCATGCACTCATCCATCTATCCATCCATCTTCCCATCCATCCACCCACTCATCCATCCATCTATCCATCCATCCACCCACCCTTCCATTCACCCACACACCAGATATTTTGTGAGTCCACTGTGTGTCAGGAACTGTTCTAGGCACTAAAGAAACAGACATCTATGGGACTGGCTCTTGCAGCCAGCAAATCCTGGGCCTTCCTGCTGCCTCCTATCCCTGCTTAGAAGCAAAAACTAGTGTTGCTGTTGTGGCTGTAGAAAGCCAGATAGTAAATATTTCAGGCTTGCAGTCCCTACCATCTTCATAGTAACCACTCTGCCTAGGGGCCTGAGAGCAGCCACAGGCAATATATAGATTACAACATGGCATGGCTGTGTTCTAATAAAACTTTATTTACAAAAACAGGCCAGGTAGGGTAGACTAGTAGAGAAGCACAGATTTGAGAGAGGCTCTAGAAACCAGGGGTTTTCAACCCTGGATACATATTAAAATCATATAGGAAGTTGTCAAACAACATCCATGTCTAGGCCCTACCCAGATCAACTTCATCAGATTCGGGGGTTGGACTTGAACATGGGCATTAATTTAAGATCCTGAGGTGGTTGTGACATTCAGTGTGGGTTAAGAATCTCTGCTCCAACTCAACTGTATATTTTTGGTCATTGCTTTATTTTAAAACATGCCTGTGTGAATTCAAGAGTTTGATCCATTTTTCAGAGATTGCACATCTTAAAACAGTCTCCATATCTGTAAATTGGATGGACTGAAGCCTTCTATTTCTTAAGTCTTACTATAAAGATACGAAGCCAGCATAATTAGTAACTGTCATTTGTGTTCTGCTGGAAATGGCAGGTCCTTCCCTGGATCCCCCTCATGATGAGCCCTGCGGACCACAGATGCTGTGAGCCTCCTGGAGCTCTGCCCCAACTTGGCGCTGTTGGAAACTCTATCAAAAGCTCAGAGACCGGTGGTGGAAGAAGTGACCACACAATGCCAATGTTCTGCTTTTCTCATGAACTTGTTCCCCTAGGCCAGCCTAGGGAGAGTAAAGCAGTTGCCCCAGCTCACACAGTCAGGCTGAAGGAAGGATTCATCCAAGGCAACACATGCCATCAGACCCGGTGTTCTGACTTCAGCCAGGCTCCTGTCTGTGACCCAGGCTTCCTCTCAGGGCTGTCATCTTTCTGACAGGTAGTTTTCCTTACGCATAACTTAGAGAGCCTAACTAGGAACTAAGTTGAAGGCATGATGTTGGCAGCACCCTGGGGTGAGTATTCTCTGGGGAGCAGAGTTTTGAGCTGGGTCCTACCCAACTTGGGAATGCAGGCATTAGAGAGCAACAGACCTCCACTTACTAGCTGTGTGACTTGGGACAAGCTTAACCCCTCTGAGTCTTTGTCTCTCTGTAGAAGAGGATGATGATAATACCTGCTTTGCAAGAGTGTTGTAAGGATTAGAAGAGCTTATGCATGTCAAATGTTTAGCTTTGTTCTTGGCAAAGAACCAGTGCTAATAAACAGTAGCTATTATAAGTACAGGATTTTTATGTCATCTTGGTATTCAGTTCACTTCTGTGCCTTCCATAGCCTTCCATGTGGCGTGTTTAGCAAAGTGAGAGGCAGGAAACCAACTGGAAGGTAGAGGAGATTCCAGGCACAGGGCTGGTTAAGGAAAGTCCCAGAGGCACAGATGACTATGCTGGGCTGAGACCTGGCTCTGAGTATCCACATACACACATCACCAGCTCTGCCTGTGTCCAGACTCTGCCATCGGAACCTCTCCAGCCTCCCCCAGCTCCGGAGCTGCTGTTGTACTTCAGCCTTACTGCATTCCATGGCTCAGCAGGAGGGGGCCCTTTAAGCAGATTGCACCCCATGTGGCCCACTATAGATGCACACTGACCTATGGGGTTCCAAAAAGCATTGTGACAGGAAAGACAAGGCCGGGAGAGTTGCGGCAGGAAAGCCAAGGAGACTCCATGGGACGGCTGACTGAGCTGCGCCTTGTGACTAGCAGCCTGCAAGGGCTCCTTGGGAGCCTGTTTGCTCTGGAAGGACAGGTGCCTGGCCTTGGCCTAGGAGAGGAGGGCTCCTTTGCCCCTCACTGCCACAATATTCCCTGTGCTTTGGAGGTGGCAGCCCCTCCCGCCAAGCTTGCACTCCACCCCCTGCTCACTGCCAAGGCTGGGCAGAGGCAGCCACTCTCTGACTACCTTGACCACCCTGGGAACGCTGCCCTCAGCCCAGGAGAGGGGCAAGGAAGAGAGGCCGGGCCAGTGGGCCAGGAAGGGGTGCACTCCCTGGATCCCAGGTGATTGTGACTGTTCTTAGCCTCTGTGTCCTTTCTCAGGGTTCAGAGAGCTTCCCCAGTGGGCCACCTGCAGAAGAGGTGGCTCTCAGCTGGGGCTTATGTGCCCCAACCTACCCAGGCCTGACTGACCCCTTCAAGATAAAAGGGGCAGAGCAGCCCGTCCCTGACTCTCCTTAGCTTGCCCTGTGATGGGGTGACGTGGGGAGGAGAGAGAGCTACTGTGAGCTTCTCCCCAACCCAGGGTGGGGGGATCCAGTGTCTGGGCTTCCCGGGTAGTCCTTCTGCTCCAAGGCCCCTCTCCCCAGCTAGGGTTCCTTTCCATCCTGCTGCGGAGCCATCTGGATGCAGAGAGCGTGGGAAGGATGGGCTGCTTTTAGCTCTGTGGGGGAACTTGCAACGCCAGGTTGTAATTTCTCTGCAGTTTCTCTCCCCCATGAGGCATGTGTTGGCATATGGCAAGGAGATCCTCATCCAAGCAGACCGGGCCCCCTCTGGAGCCAGCTCTCTGGGTGTGACAGCCTCTTCGCCTCTTCCGCTACCTGGGGCACTTGGTTTTGCTCTGACTAGAGGAGCGTTCCAGGGGGCCCATCTTTCTTTCCCTCTCCCTGACTGGCTGAAGCATATGTGCCCTCCTGTCCTCTCTGCCCCAGGTGGCACCTGCCCACCTCTTGATTGCCCCAGTTGCATGGTCTCTAATCAGGAGGTTTCCTTCCTGACCATCTCTGACCAGCACATCCCATTAGCTCAGCCACCAACTGTACTCTGTGCCATGCTAGTGACATGTCTTGGGGCTCTAGACCCAGGAAGGGGAACTGGCTACCTGGGCAGGAGAGAGGCGCGGAGCGGAGCCTGGGACACCTGTGCTCCAGGTGGCTTGCAGGGGCTTCGGGAGCTCATGAACAGAAACATCACTCTTGGGGGTGATGATTGGCAGAGGGAACTCGGTGACTGGGCTTTTGCTTCAGACTAGCCGCATGCAGAAAGGTGACATTTGGGGAAAATGATTGCAGATGCTGTAATGACAAATGTTGTAACCTTCACAGGATGACTGGTCATGCCCTCCAGTGCAGAAGATGCCTGATAGGAAGAATTATTATAAAACGGGAAGCTTCATGGTACCATGCTTAATAACATCTTGCTCCTCCTACTGCCCTCAGTCACGTCAGCACCACCAGGCCATTTCGAGGGCACCTTGTTGTCCTTGTCCTGAGCCTCCAGGGTGCACAGAGAACAGGGAGCTCCAGTGGGTGGGGGAGAATGAGTTGACCTTGCAGGTGAAGGTGGAGTGGAGGAGGCCAGGTAGGGGTGGAGGTGGGCAGATGCACACCAGACTCAGAAGAATAGACCTGGCTTGAGCGGGCTGGGGTTTAGCTCGATTGGTAGGATGGTGCTTTTCTCTCTGAGGCCCTGGGTTCAATCTCCAGCACTGAAAAAATGGGAGAAAGACATGGTAATCCACTCCTGAAGCAATCCTGAAACAATTAGCCATTGAAAACCCTGTGAATAGCAGAGAAACACTGACATAGTGGCAGAATGGCTGGGAGAGGGAGCATTTCATTCTGTTGTATATAGAGTCGTTGTGAGTTGGATCCGACCGGATGGCACCCAACAACAACAACATACATGTGGGGAAGGACAAGGGCCGGGCTGAGGTATACCTTGCTCATATACAAGCCTCTCAGGTTTAGCACACTAAGCCTATTTGTCTGTGACCTGAGGCACACCCAGTCACACAGACCCATGTGATGGGACGGTCACTATTGCCAACCTTGTTTGTCCACATGTACTCCCCTGCCTGTTTCCTCTTTTTGTGGGCTTGCCTAGGACATGTCCAAGCTTTATTGGGCGATCTAATTCAACAAGCACACCGATTGGTGCTCACTACATAGTGCGATTCTGATGCAATATCTTCTTACTTTCGCTTTACACTGATTGCTGTATAAGCTGAGCCTCTCCTTAAAACAAATGGATTTGACTCTCTGAAGCTGTCCCCAGAGAGTGTGTCCTTGAGAGCCTCCATGCCACACCCTCTTCGGCTGTTCGCAGGGGCCCCCCCTCAGTGGAGGCCCGACACATACACGGTTTGGTCTGGCAAGAGCTGGAGGGAGAAAGGGTAAGAGGTGGTCCCCAAACAGTAGGTGGAGCCAAATCCTGAGGGCCTTGAATGTCACACTGAGGAGGTCCCAGCTTCCCACCTTCAAGCCTTTCCTCATCATCGATTATGATCCCCTCAGGAACAGGAAGCAAGGTAAGCAAGGCGCCCAGCATCCAAAATTTCCAAAGAGTCCCACTTCCAGAGTGTAGAGTTGGCATCTGACAGCGTCTGCCTCCTTGTTTGGCGTCCTAGGTGCCCCACTTGTCCCCCTCTCCACCTAGTCTTGCTCAGGGCAGGGGTCACTCTCTGGTATTCTTTGTGCCCTATACCTGTAGCAGTGTCTGAACATAGCAAGAGATTAAGAAACACTTAAATGAATGAATGAATGCATGAGGGAACAAATGGCTTTTCCTCTATCTGGAATATGTTCCTCCTCCTCTCGGCCAGTCAAGGTGTGCCTTTTGCAGCTTATGTGTTCCCTGCAGCCCCTCCAGATGCCCCTGCCCTGGGTCCTCAGCACTTATGAGGGATGCACACCTGCCTCCTGCCTCTCAGCCCATTGCTATCCTGTCTTGGTAAAGGACATCGACAGAGTAGGGGCTCTGTAACAGTTGGGCATCATCAAACATGCCCCCTTGGTAGGAAAGACTAGCTGCTCCTGCTGTTCCAGCTACTGCTAAAGTTTGAGGTCTCCCTCCCCCACTCTCCTTCCCTACTCTTCATAGGACCAGACTCAGAGAAGGTCCTTGGCGGCCATTTCTCTGTACTGCCCCTCCACCAGTCCCCACCTGCCCAGCACGCTGTCCTTGCTCAGCCCCTTTGAGCGGCTCTCAGCTAGCAGATGCTCATGCAATTCCAGTCACTAGCATCTCCCTGCCCTTCTGCTGGCCTCCTTCTCTGGTATGGAGCCCACAGGGTCATGCTAAGAAATAAGGTTAGACATGAGCACTCCTGGGCTGTTGAAGCTGGGGATGATTAATGAGGCTGCTCAGGGAGGGTTGAGACACTTGCATTTTATCCAGTGGAGGCTCTATTTCAATCAGGAAGTCCTCTTGCTGTCTGAAGAAGCTGGAGAAACAGATAGGTCCTCTCCCAAGCCCACTCCATGAAAACAGGGCAGACAGACATGGAGCATCGTGCGGGCAGTGCAATTCCAGAGCACCCAGCTCCAAGAACAGATGTGGCTGCCCTGGCACTCAGCAGACTCCAGTGTCCCGCAGACTCTGTCGCAGAGAGCACCAGCCTCCTCAGGGAAGTGACTGCTGAGGACTTGGCGCTCCAGTGAACTTTAAGCAACTGCAGACAAAAAATAAGATAATCTGCAAAAAGCAACAAAGAGAGGAGACAATGCCAAATTTCGGATCTCCCGTGCGATGAAGCTGGTTTGGGGCCCAGAGGAGGGTCCACATCTGTAAAACAAAGAACAAATTCCAGTTCAATCAGAGGAAGATCCGGCCTATCCCCCTAGCCCATGCTCACTACAGGTTTCTTGCTAGCTGCATGGTTGTTCCCTATGCCTAAATTGAGAGGCTGTGTAGGGTACTGGAGATGAGGTCTGTGAGGTACTGTCACACCTCCGCAAGTTACTTAGTCTTGCCAGACCTTTGTTTCCTCATCTGAAAACAGAGATAATTACTGCCCCTGCCCCATGAACATGAGATGATTAAATAAGCACTTAGAAGAGCGTCAGGCCCAGGGTGGATACTATGTAAGTATTGGCCAATAAAGATAATCA
This sequence comes from Pedetes capensis, assembly GCA_007922755.1. Lineage (NCBI taxonomy): Eukaryota > Metazoa > Chordata > Mammalia > Rodentia > Pedetidae > Pedetes > Pedetes capensis. Next base: position 133,133 of record VMDO01002774.1, on the reverse strand, counting down.
AAATATTTTCTACCTGGTTTAATTGCGTTAAGCTCTCATTCTGAGCCGGGAGGGCTCAGTCATTTAAAAGGTCCATTCTTTGTCCTTTTTATGAAGTTCAAGGTCAAGGTGTGATGAATACCTGAGCCAGGCAGGACATATTTGACTTTGAGAGCCACGATTCTGGGGTCCAGAAGGGTCCCTGGCACTCCTGAGCCTTTAGACCTGGTTGTTTCCTGGCTTCTTCCCAGCTGGGACCTGTGAGGTGCTACTGATGGTGGTATTTCTGAGTCTGTTTCTCCTATGGCCCCTTCTCTTTCCTTAACCCCCGCCCCCCTTCTCCACCCCCCCCCTGCCCCCCTGGCTTCTAAGCACAGTATTTGACATTCAGCAGA